>JAPDSC010060297.1:0-26108 GCA_026290005.1 Latrodectus geometricus
ATTTCACATAAATGGTTTCTTAAATTTTCTACTTTGAGCAAGTTGTCATTTACAAAGTAAAATTTATTTTAGTGAAGTTAACATGAATGTTTATGATTTTTTTAAAATAAACTTCAGATAATAATTCCATAATTAACATTAGTATTTCATTAATATTTACAAGCTTCAATTTCTATGTTCTGCATTAGAACATCAAACCATAAAATTATTTTTTAAGATATGTTATTAGTATTGTGCGTACTGTTTTTATTTTTAAACGAAATTAATATATCAGTCATACCCTTATAGAAAATAATTATATATATAGTTATACAAATAATTATTTGCTTAGCAAAGGAAATGTGCTCAGAAGTTAAAATATTTCCCATCGGAATATTTAATATAATCTCTCAAGGAAACTATTCCTCTAAAAATACAAATTATATTAAAACATGCATGAGTTGCATAGAATTTGTGAAACTTGTCTTCAGTTTCTTAATTAATTTTTGAATAACTAATTTTTTTATGATTAATATATCCTCAGCCTTATTTATTTATCTCAAAAATCAATCTTTTCTAAAAATGATACTTCGTGCTTGATAGAAATTGATAAAATTTCAACCTCTCACTTCGGATTTCATCAACCCCTCCTAAAATAATAAGATTAATCACACACCACTCGTAAGGTACTTTGAAAATGACGTTTTCGTAATATTCGCTGAATAGCTAAGCTTCGACTAGCCTTGCATCATTGATTTACGAAAAGCGGCTCCTGAATTACGAAACTTTGTCTCCAAAGCAATACATTCATTAGAACGCGGTGGGGAATTTTAATAAGTGCGCGGGCGTCAAGCGAACAGGAACCTAATGATTGCAAGCTCATTACGCGGCCTTGTTGACGAAAATGAGTTTCCATGTTTCAGAAACCCTAATTACTAAACACTGCCTCCTTAACTTTCGCGATTCTTGAATATTTTCCCAGTTTCTTTTTCCCCTCCAGACCACTAGATGGAGCTAGTTAGAGCGGAAGTTATATGCTTGTAAATCCACTGGATGGCAGAAAATTTCTGTTTGTGTTGTCGAAGCAAGTAAAAACACCATAAATCATTGCGGTCATTAAGGGCCAGGATTAAGGTTTGCGTGGATCTTGGAAATGAAAAAGAATTGATTAAGTTTTAATATAAATGATCTGGAACGAAAACGAGAATTTACTTCTTTAGTTTAGTCGATATAATTGATCTAGGAAAATTATTTTCCCACTCAATGGTTTATTGAAATTAAAATTGTTAAAATACTTGCTGAGAAGCATGAATTTAAATTCTTTTATATGTATTGAGCTTGGTTTTTCTTACATTTCAAAGAATTACCTTTCGGATTCGTAATTAAAAAATTATTCTTTACTTTTTAAATTAACGTTCATTAAGTAAAACTCTTTTCTATTGGAGAAATTATCAATAATTCTATTCCTTTTTTATAGCCATTTTGTAAAATTTTTATTATACTAATGCTCAGGGTATTAATATAGTGTTTTATACTTTTCTTATTTAAATATAAATTGCGTTTAAAATACAGGCGAATACAATATTATTTAAATATAAGTATATATAAATAAAAATTATTTTGAATTATATATTAAGCGCTATATAAAATAAATAATAACTTCAAGAAAAGCTAAGCGGTTCACAATGCAATAATGAAATTATTTAATTTGAATTGGGTTTAAATTACAAATATGTATGTATACATTTACTAAATTTCTAATTCTTACTCAATAAAATAAGACAAATAACGATATCTAAAAACAAACAAAAGAATACGATATTTTTTTAATTTCATACGAATCAATTTTTGTGATCTACAATCATGTTAAGGAGAATTCGGTTATGATGTTTCAAATACTTGCAAAAAATTAAAAATCGTTAACTCTGATAATCTTGTTTCATATTATTAGTTTAAGGCATTTGTGCAGTCATTATTCTTTTTAAAATAAATCCTCATTATTACATTTTAATTTCTGTAAATATGATCAAAATACTAAAACAATCAAAATATAAACAAAAAATAAACATTTCTGTCGGTAATTTGAAAATCTTTTGTAAATTAAATGCTGTAAATATGAGTGTATTATACATAATTGCATCTAACATTCCAAATTACTACTCCCACAGATTTTCGTAATAATTTATTTCTTCTTGTGAATCATAGTTTTGTTCAAATTAAACTTTCGTTTCCAGCCAGAGAACATACACTTTTTGATTTTTAAAATTTAATTATTTATGATTTATGAAAATATCTATTGTATGATTTTTATTAGATATTTTCAAAAAGAAATGCTAAAATGTCAGAAATCAAAGTTAAGTTGATAAAATAGTTTTTAATATTTGACCATATAATAATCTATTTACCATTTGCTTTCAAAGCAAATTTATATATGTAAAATAATGCAGTTAAACTTCAGTGGAAGAGATGACTTATTTCTTAAAAAGAGAAAAAATAAATTCTGTTGTTGTTAAGTAGTATTATACGAAAGTTTAGTTCCAATAAATGTAATGAAATTCATACGAGAAATAGATTGATGAAATGGCTTGAAGGTTTTATCATAAAATTGTAATGAATACTAATACTAAATATTATATAATACACTTATTATAAGATGTCATAAATTTAATGAAATCTTGTATTTATGCATGCATTCAAAATTCAAACAGATTTAAATGAATAAAATCCTTATGATACTTTTACCATCCAAAATTTTGTCTTTGTGCAAAATGACATAAGCTGTGAGAACCTATATAAGGATGTTTGTCTCTGGTTAATTTAATATAAACTCTTAATTTTATTTGAATGTTTTTATTTTATAACTAATTTAGTATACAATTAATAATAATTGTGAAGTTGGTTATGTAACAATACAATTAATTCAAATGATGTAACATTTCATTCTGGAACTCATCTGGCTTCAAGAAAGAATCATATTATTCTTTACTTTTTTTCAAATTTTCATTTATGCGTTACAGTTAGGAGTATAGAAAAAACATTTATGACAGAGTGAATAGCTTTATATTGCATATTTCTATAGCATATTAAAAATTTAGTATTTTTTCCTAAATATAAGTTTTTTAAAGAGAGAAAGTTTCGTTTTTGTTTTCTTCATGCAATGTGTTTTCTCCTTTTGAATGCGTCACTGTTAAGAAATGTATTAGAAAATGAATAAAAAGAGTCTCAATTTTTTAACTAAAAGTCTTCAAAATTACACATGCCTCATACATACATTTGTTTACAGCTATAATATAGGAAAGCAATTTCCCTTCAAGATGTGTAACAATGTTTTGAGAAGCTGTAATTAAATTAATCTACAAAATGTATACTTTTTATTTTGCCTTCATTTTTTTTTTTTATATTTCATCTTTTAACTAAAACTTCAATCAGAAGTAATTTTTTCAGTTCTATAAGTTTTGTATATTTCGCATGTCTTATACAAAAAAATGTGTAATGCATGTTCTCACTTCTGTTTTTGCTATATTAATTTAACATTTCAGTTTATAACTGGATACATAAAAGTCAAGTTTGGTGATATATAAATTTATATTTGTTAAACTATATAATTTCATGTTTTCAGATTCAAATTTTAGTCCGCATTTTTTTTTAATTATTGGAATATTTGATTATTTTGTTTTGATTGTGTAAAAAATATTTATTATATGTTCTTTATTAATGTTTGTCTTTCAGCTCATATATAAGTTAGAGTCTAGAAATCTAGATATATATTTATCTCTGATAAAATTTAAGTTTAGCAAACCTATGAAAAGTCAGGTGTAAGTATATATTTATTGAAGCAGTTGTAAAATGATGTAAACAAAACACAGTTATAAGGTCATATTTAGCTAGTCAGGTAGAATGAAATTATTCGTTATTTATTTTAATTATTCGTTTTAATTTGAAGCATGTGAACTCAGATGATGCCATAAAAAAATGTGTATCAGTAACATGAATTTCAACACTTTTCGTGAATATTCATTTTACAATGCTCAAGTCAAAAGATAAAAACACAAAAATTGCAAGAATAGTACAAAATTATAGTTACGAGTATGTTGACATAAACAATACTTCACTATAGTTTTCACGTTGATAAGGTCTCATTATTTTGTACAGATTTATACTTAATATCATAATACTGGTTACATCAACTAATTAATGTATTAATTTATCATATTTTGCTAATTTCTACACTTAGTATTTTTCATTGAGATTTTTTTTTAACAATTAAACTTTGGTTTCATAATCCGTAGCAAATTTTCCTCAAACAAATTATTTCCTTTAATATTGACAGTGAAACATTTTTCTTTCATAATTTCTTGTGATAATTTTTATGCTTGAATTGGGACACAATAAAAAGTATAGGAAAGAGAAAATAAATGAAACATATCTAAAGACAGGACCTAAAATGGAAGAAAATACCCTTATTTTATTAACTGAGCATCTGTATCTGAGGCAATAACATCTAATAATGTTTTAGTCTTACGATTTTGTACTTGATTTACAATTGTTCTCTTGTTTTAATCTAAGTAAATTTGTACCAAAATCATTTTTAAGATATACATAAGAAAAATCATTATAAAGACTTTTATGCTCATAGCTTTTCCGGTTAGAAGAAAAAGAATACTTTTGGAATTAATTTGAACACATTACTGGTTTTAAAATGAATATTAATCAAATCAACAATTTCTCATCTCTGTGATGTTTGGATTTTGAAAATTAAATAAATGATTGTGTTTTGTGAAGTACCAGTTGAAAATCATTCAAAATTCCCGGCAGAAATCAATTTAAGCATTTTTAAGAAATAACAAAACTTAGAAATAAATTTGAATTTTTTGCAATTTAGAACTTAGCATTGTCTTACTATCATCAAATTTTAAAGTCCATCAAATACTAATTTTTTAAAATAATTGTTCAAATAGGAAATTTTAAGAACATAGAGTGACTCATTTACAAAATTTCTCGTTAATTAATTACTTGGTTCTTAAGAATAAACTGAAATTATATACTATCTTACAAAATGACAAACTCATACCTCTTTTTGTGAGTATAAATTACCTTCCCATGCCTTTGAAATCTTAAAATCACAAAAAACTAAGCCCAAATTTAATTATTTAAAGAATACTTTAAAAACTATTTAGTTCTTGTCAATAGAAATCTCTTATGATGAAACTATAAAACAAATACATTTCTTCTTTTCAATGTGGTGATTCATTTGATAATACATGGATAAGTTTTATTTCTTGATAGAGATTCATCTTTTTATGTGTGCATAAACACAGATGAATAATGCTTATGTGTTTCAATAATGATATTAAATGTGACATGAAGCACATGTGTCTTTGAAAATCAATAAAAGTTTATGAAATATTTGTAACTCAACGTACGTTTTTAATAATTTATCCTTTAAAAATTGAAATTTAACATCCAGTCGTATGGGAAACTTTTAACAAAATTTAGAAATCAGTTTAAATAACCATTATGAAATCAGTTTAAATTTGGAACTAATTTACACATTTTGCAGTTCTCTTGTGAAACTAGAAAGCTTTCTAGAAAACTTTGTGGCTTATTCAACCTAAGAAGCAACAAGACCATATGCATTATTTGCAAAAGATATTAAATGAACATCAGAAGCACCTATTCACTTCAAAGCATATTTCCTTCCTCATTTTTCTACTTTATCTACTTCCTTAGGCACTATTTTGCCTTCCAGCCATTAAATTTTATTTCCCATTTAATCTTTTAGTGCTCACGAAGCAGTAGTTATTCTATAAAAATTCGAGCGTTATATCCATAGGTTGAAGGCATATTTCACGCTTAAAATGTCATTTGTCTCTACGCTATCCCCTAAACTATGATGATAAAATTCCATTCTTTGTCAAAAATGTTTAATTACATTTATGTTGATTTTTAAAAAAATATTTCCTGTTATCACCCACGTTTATAAGTTTGCCATCATTTTGTCGTGTGACGCTTATGCACAATCAACTTTATCATAAAACAAATTTCATTTTCCTCCTCCATTCGTTTTTCTGCATCGTGAGTTTCACTGTTTCCCGGAAAATTCTGATAGGGTAATTACAATGGTCAATGCGTAAACTGTTTTACCGAGATTAATATTTTTCGTAAATAGCATGCATTAATCTGATTTGATTTTGTATAGATTACACTTATTTATCTAGGATAATTAAAAATTATTTTTATCCATATATTATTAAGAATCTAAATTAAAAAAATGTATTAAAATAAAATCAACAAAAGTTATTTAAAAGCACATTTTTAGTAAATGATTTATTTTAGTAACAAATTAATTAGTGAAAGGAAATTCTCTAGAAAAAAAATACTTCCGAGTTAAATTTAAAAGTTTGCACGGAAATTAATTTTTAATAAAATGAAAAAATAAGTATTTCCTTGTCTCAGGTGTCTGGATGTGTGTTATTGCATTTAATTCTAATTTACCTTCCTACTTAATGAAAAGAGTACAAGTTATCATGGTTATGAAGCACCCAAAAACTTCAAATTTTTACCATATTATTTAATAACTTATAAAAAGTATTATTAAATATTTAAAAATATACTTATACAACAATAAATATTTACATTTAATAATTAGGTTGAATAGTATATGTATATATTTTTTTGTATATGTTAGTTTATAATAATACGATGTGTTCGAATACCAAATTTGTGGCAAAACATTTACTAAAATTTGCACTATTTCGATTTTTACTATAATTTTATATTCAGGTATTATTTCTAAAATATAATTAATTTTATTCTTATTTCCAAGTTTCTCTCATATTTTAAATTTTTTCTTAGGTTTTCATTTTTACAAGCATCACTGATATATGCCGTGTTCCATATTAATTACAAAAACTTAATATATTTTGTGTTTGCAGTGGTAAAAAGCACATATCAGTTATTCATTACAAATCTGCTCGGAAAGTTATATTTTTAAAAAACAACTATGATTAATTTTACAGGCCTGAGAAATATATTATTTATATGTATATTGTTTCAACATTTCGTTGACCTTTATCAATAACTTTTCAACAGATTATCCTAAAATAATTCAATCTAATAAAACATTCTCCTATAATAAATGATATTTTCTTGAAATCGTATGTAGTGTGATATTTGAAGAGAATGTAAATTACTTATCTTAAGTAAATTTTTCAAAGTAGCTTATTATATACGAAATTTTCGTTAATTGCTTTGCTTTAACAGAAAAACGCAGATTGAGAATATGATTACTGAGTACATTTAGTTAAAAAAGTATAGATATTCATATTTTCATTTGAATGAGTAGTTAGAATTCAGATTCCTATATCAAAATTTACTTTACTTCATGAAATATACTCGAAATTGATGTATATATCAGAAATAATGACGGAATTTCTTTGCGCAAATCAGGATTTTAAGAGAATATTTGACACAGAAATTTTCATCGCACAAGATAATTGTTTCAGTAATTTTCCTTTGCAATGAAATGAATTTATGAATACAAATTTTGAAGCAAATTTCACAGTTAAAATGTCTACAAACTACAGTTTTAATGCAAAATTTGCAATTATTTACAATAAAATAGAATGTTTGTTTGTATAAATTTCTTTCATATTTCAATTGCATCACTAAAATTTTTATAATTAATAGCATTCTATAATAAAATTTTTTATATGTAATTAAATGTTTGCCTCACAATAGCCATAACATAAGAAAGATGAATACATTATTCTTTTATTACAATGAATTACTCTTCAGAATGTAATAAAATTAGATTACGAAATTTTCCCGTGAATTATCTATTTCACAAATTATCTAAATTTCACTAAAATATCTAATGAACATTATAAACATCATTAATATCCCTTATGCTATTCCTTGGGCCAAATCACATCAATAAAACATGTATTATACACTATGATATATAAAAATTCTGACGTTAGAAATAAAGCTTACAGAAATTTTTCCTTAAAATTTCATATATAATTATAATTTATTATATTAAATTAAATATGACGAAATTGCATCATAATTTATTGAGTACAATTACTTGATCCAAGCGTATATTAAAAATATATTCCTATTGAAATAAAAAAAATGTTAAAAGTAAATTAATTGTTTCATTGATCAAATTAGGTTAATATACAGGAATCAATCATCCGATTATTAATATGATTAATTATATTATTTTTAACACAAATTGTTGAATATATAAACACAATAAATTGTGTTAGAATCATATAATCAAATGCCTTCCAATATTTTTATAAATTTCTGAATGAATTAACATATTCTAAGTATTGAAAAATTATTGAATGTATTAATTTTTATAGTAAGTATAGATTACTTACAACACTCACATATAAATTAACCAGCCAATACTTCAATACGATAAATATATGCAGAAAATACAAAATAAAACATTAAATCAAGTATTAGTGTCTTTTATTTTCCTTATTCAGTTTTTGTGTTTCATTTACCGTGACCCTAGTCTATTGCGATACCACAAAATGAACCCAGAAAAAGAGAAACCAGCAGAACCAGAAAGTAAAGCCCCCCACAAGCAAATGGGTTTTGCGTTTGACAGCGGAATGAGACAGAAAGAACCTCAAGGCCCTGGCACCAAAGATCAAGTCTTATCGGTTCATTAAGGCCCACGACACGCCAGAATGAAATAGAGAGTTGGTGTATAGAAAGGCAGAAAAAGGCCCCGGGCACGTCAATATCGTCCGTTAGCTTGACCGCAAGACTGAATGGACAACTCTAGCTCTCCTTTTTTTATTTGGCCACTTTATTTCCTTCCTTTTCTTCCCCAAGAATCCCGAACGTCAGTCGACGTCACGTTAATAAGTTGGCGGGACAATTTGGAAAACCAATAAAACCCCGCCAAACGTTCGATGTGGTTTTCTTCTGTGTTTTCCTACACCTCGAGGCGTTATGTATCTTGCATTAGCACTTTTGTGGAAGATATACACCTCGCATAGAAGTTGCTTTTATCTATTATCCGAGACTAAAACATACTATGAAATGAAAGTAAAAAAAAATAGAAGCAGCATTGGTTAAATAAAGTGGGGAAAATATTGTTATAAGAAATTCAGAAACTTTTCTCTATTTTATAGACTTTCATTGGAAAAAATCATTTGGGAGATTTTATTTCCAACATCAGGGAATTATTGATGATCTTAAATAATTTGTTTTTGAGAATAGTTTGCTGCATTTCACTTATACATTCTAAATTTAGAATTCTTTCACAAAGTCTTTTGACCCGAAACCAATTTTTAAACTGCTTTTAGCAATTTCCAGACATTTAATTAACTACATACTTATATTCATTCCTATATATATATATATATATATATATATATATATATATATATATATCAACAAATCAATGGTAAGACATTTCTTTCGCAAATATTACATTGGACGTCAAAGTATTTAATGACGTCATGCATGTTCAATAAAGCAATTTGAAAATAAATGACGAATGCTTAGTTGAGGCTGTATGAAAGAACACTGACAACAGTGTTCACTATATTAGCCATCCATAGATTAGATATATTTCAATGTTAGTTGTATATCGCTTATATAGAGATGTTGTTGGTGATGAATACATCTTCGCGTGAGGATTTTTTTTCTCCATAAAAGGCAAAAGTTTCATAAATTACAATAAAAAGGATTTTTGCATAAAAACTATTGAAAGAGCTGATGATAATTTTTAGTCTCTATTTTGTCCAACTAATCAATATTTTTTTTTTTTGTAATAACTCCTGTATATTGAAAAGTTTTTTTTTAAAAAAAGTTTTTGACATTTTTACACCATTTAAATGGAATGAAATTCCTACACAGATAAATTACCATTTAAACTAAATATTGTTATTTGTATTCTTGAGCAAACTGCATTTCAGTTTTGTGAATACAATACATGGTGCATATATATATATATATATTTTATAATATTGGAAACATTAATGCTTTAATTATTTTTGATTTCCAATTTTAAATGTTTATTCAAGTAACTATTCAAGGATTCTTTGCCTGTTAATGTTGTTTTTGATAGCACATCATTAAAATTAAGGACAAGAAAAACACAGGATGTCTTTGTAAATTCTGGGTCAAATTTTATCCTATATTGGTTATCAGTATTTTTTTTTTTTAAATATTACATGATCTTTGTTTTAAATTAATCTGACTAATATTTTGGTTCACGTTTGTTTAATTAACTTGGAAACAGTCTAACAATTTATAGGGATGTAAATTCTTTATTTATTCATCATTGTATGGGATAGGATAATTGATGCTTGCGTTTTTTTAAAGCCTGGAAGAAAGTTTTAAAAATAATATTTTATTTTTTATATTTACTTAAGTTATTTCTTTTGTAAGAAACAAAATGAATCAATTCATAGTTTTCATGGAAACTAAATTAGTGATATAAATAATTTTGTGAAGATAATCATCAGAATCCAGAAACATTGAACCTGTAACTGAAATATTAAGAAATAGTTAACTATAATATACATTTTATATTTTGGACTCTTAAAAATTATGTCATATACATGATTTACCCAGGCGTACAATTTGATTGTTTACTTTAATTAAATTGTTTTTCCAATATTTTGTTTTTAATGATTACAGAAAAATATTATCTTATCTTTTCAAGCTTCAACGAGCAAATGCTAGAAAAAATGTTTTTAAATTAACGTTTCCTCCTTTTTATGAAAGTTTATCCTTTTGAAAGAATTCTGTGTAAGACAAGCTGACAAAATAATTTTTTGAGCAGCAACATTGAATTTTAGTGAAACATTCAACAGATGTTATTAAAGGCTCAAGAGACCGAACTAATCATTAAACGGCCTCTGCTTCTTGCTTCATTAGTTCGCTTAATCAATAAGTACTTTTTTAACCATTCTACAACAGTTGTGACTTTTTAATTAGATTTACATAGCTTTTGTTAACTTCTCTTTTCTATTTAACTTTTAAAGCAATTTTCTTTAATGATTTTTGCCTTGTCATTTGTTTCGTATTTATATAGTAATATTTATTGCTTTTAAAAAAGTTTTTTTTTTATTTTGCTTGCCTTTTTTCTCCTTTTATACTTTTGTGTATATGTCACGAAGGTTTAGTTTAAGTACATAAATTAACTAACTTTAGGTCAACAAAGTCTTATATTAGCATTGTAAAACAACAGCTATCGCAAATATAAGGACTTAAAAATTTTATCCTACATAGAGATGATTTTGCATAAGTGTTTAATTTTGTAGATTTCCTTGGGTAAATTTTTACATTTTTTTTCTAAAATTTATGAAAAATTTCATTTTTTTCACTGCGAATATATAAAAGTAACTTTTATAATTAATTTTATTTAACAATTCCTTGCATTCTTTAAGCTTGACGTGCACGCAAAGGATTTTAAGTATAACACTATTTTACATAAATTCTGATACTGACTTTCAATTTTTAAAATTTCTTTTGAATGAACTTCTTGTGGAACTGTTCATTAAAAGCAACCAGGTCACGTTAAATAGACCAAAGTAGCAGTATCCTTAAGTGTAATAGAAACCTCTGGAAGTGATTTTTTTTTGTTTTGCTTTGTTTCTGCATCTTAATAACGAACACTTCTAACCAGCAGAAGAGCAGCACTTCTAACCAGCAGCTAGTGTTAGCAAAATTCGGTTTAGGTGTGCTTCAAATTCGGGTGTCCTCACAGCTTGTTTATGAAAGTAATTTTGAAATTTTGACATTGATAATTGATGAATAAGTAAATATTTAATAAAATATTACCAAAGAATACTTACGCTTGTAACCGTGCACTAGACATTTGTTTAGATTACACGCCACCCAAACGCTCTTTTCATTAATTGTACGAACAGTTTTTGAAAAATATTCTATAAGTAAACTATTTTGATTGTTCTTTTCATCATTATTTGAATAATCAAAGTTTTCTATATACCATTTAAGTTCTCTCTTGAAATATCCAAATCTATTTATTTTCTTCTCTTTGTCTAAATATATATACTACTGTTTTCTTCTATTTATTTAAATGTCCCTAACTGAAAAACCGGGGATTCTATAATCATCTATTAAGTAAAACAATAATAACACAATCATTAAAATAACCAGATAAAATCAAGGGATATACAAATGATAATTAGGCACACATACTAAAACAAATATAAGGAAACGAATTACTCATGAAACAAATTATCAATGGGTCAACTGCAATACGCGTAGCAGTTTTGCGTTAAATATTTATATCCCCATTTTTATAATGATGCTTTCTTCTATAAATTATAATATTGGGGCTCGCGTAATACAATAATATATACAACTCATTAAATAATGGACAGAGGCATTTTTTTTTATTTTCCTGCACACAGCATTATGTTCCCATATAGCTATTTGGCAGCATAACACAAAATATATTTTCAATAAATGTGTTTAGTAGTAACGTATTAAAAAGAAAATCTGATTGTAAGCTGTTTAATGTTCTTATTTCATATACTAATTAAATATTTACTATGTTAATTTTATATTGAACGATGGTTTTTGTATGGAAAAATTAAATGCATAGAACGTATTTTGGTAAAATGTAAATGTTCAGAAAAATATGATATCATTGATTCTTATCCTCAAAATTATCTTCACATACGAAACTATGACACTGATGTTTCCCAAGCTTCTGCATTTATGTTAAAATTAATGGATAAAAAAATGCTCCTGATTATCAATTCTAAAATGTGTAAGGCATCAGATACTATAAGCTTATTAGATGATGAAAATATAGTTGGTGCTCAATTTATGTTAAAAATTTGTTGCACATTGTTAAGTGTGAATAATAAGCTAACAACTTCAATAAAATAATAAACTTCAGAAATAAGGAGAAAAAATGGGGAATGTGTTGAAAAATATTTTCCTAATGTCTCTGAGAACATGTATAGAATTATAAAGATCTGTTGTTGTCGTGTGACAGCCAGGCTGGCAATATGGGGTGCGCTGCTCCACTTTTCCAACTGAACCATATTTGGTGTGGAGTCCGACTTTCTCAGTACACACATACCATAGGTACCCGTTTATAGGGTAGGCAACCATTCACACACAAAGAAAGGACAAAGACGAGAGAGAGAGAAAGTACGTCCATGCCCGAGCCAGGATTCAAACCCAAGTCCCACCCATCTGTAGTCATTTACGCTAACCTCTAGACAGGTTGGGCGGCTATCACGATCCATAGTTTTCTTTTATAACATGCATTAATTTTTTTTTTAGAAAAAAATGAATAATTCCTAAATTTAACTACTACTTTTAATAGTTGTATTATACATTATATTGTGTTGCTCTTAAAATAGCTGTAAATCATTTTTTATGTTATATGATGTAGAAGTTTTGAGGAAAACATTTATTTTTCTATAGTTCGTGACATCATTATATTAGGTAATTATATATTACATTTGTCAAGTATTTGATTTTACATTATTTTCCGTAAGTTTAATGTTACGTTCTCTATGCGCATTTAAACTATTTAAAAACACATTTGTATTTTATATACACATAAAGCGAAAATTTATATAATTTATCAGACTTTGTATACTCCTTTTAAAATTTAAACATGTATTTTAAGGAAGAAAAATTAAAAAAATATATTGAAAAGACTGCTCATCAATTAATAAGCAATTCAATAAACAATTTAATTAAATTGAATTAAAATGACACAATTTCGCTAGATTTTTAAAACTGTGAATAACCTATTCTTAAATAATTAATCAAAGATACAAATTGTTTTACAAAGAATAACTTGACAGACAATTCTTAGGATAACTTAAAGAATAATTTTTTTTAGGTAATTATATCTTTTTCAGCACCCACTTTCATTTTTAATTCACATTAATGTTCCCTTAGTAACGTTTCCGAAAATTAAATTCAAGCAATATTTTTCTATTAACATGTCATTCGATTAATTGTTAAAATTGCAAAGCATACTCCCTAGTCAAATAAACTTTTCCTGCCTCAATCATAAGTGCCTCCTCAACAACAAACCCTCGAAACATCAGTAAAATTTTATCGTCACTCAATTGTCTACTTAAGCGACTGCTCTTAATAGTGATGTATTAACTGGACTTCAATGCCAAATTTAGAATGTCAGGCCAGAGTATCACCGCTGCCAGATTACTGTCCATCGATTGAGGTGGGGTGGTGGCGCTGCTATCTCCACCTCCTCAACCAATAACCCCCTCTATACAGACTCAAGGCGGAATAATACACATCATCCGGACTCTGAAGTAGAATAAGCTGCCTTAAAATGAAAATGTGCGCTTCTTTCTTCGTCAGTCCAAGCCATGCGCTCCGATCCGTTAGCTGCTGGCTGCCCAGAGGCTCGCTCTTCCTCTCACGCTTGTCATGGCTGAGTACTGAGCCAGAGAAGCCGTATTTCTAGCATTTCGGTCTTTAAACACTAGGGGATTCCGAAATGGGAAAATTTAACGTAATGCAAAGTGATTTCTGGAGAATCCTTTTGATCAGTTTCAGTATTTTTCTCGTACAGGGTGAGTAAATATTTTGCAACAAATTTACAACTGGTGATGTGAAACAAGACAAATTGTTATGAAGGGTATTTATTTGGTAATTCAACATCTTAATATTTTGAATTAATGAAATGTGGATCTAAAAGTTAGAATTAAAAATGATAAAACTTAATCGATGAGAGATTTTTTTCTGGAATATGCAATAAAATGCAGACCTTCATTTGACATTAAATTTTTCATTCAAAACAAACACATACAGATGGTATATTGATAAAATAAAGTTCAAGAAATCAATATTTTAAGGATATTGCAAGGATAATTCAATACATTCATATATATTTTATACTCAACAGTTAAATAATTAAGTTAAGCAAGCATTTTAAAACTGAATACTTAAATACTTTTGTTTACGATAAAGTTTAAGTAGAATTTCATATATAAGAGAAAAAAATATTTTCAAGCGTTACACATATTTTATATAATTATTTATAATCTGGGTTCAAAACATATGTAACGGATGCACTTAATGCTAAATTTTAATGTGGTAACAGCTGATTATCCTTAAATTTGTGTTTCGAATGTAATTAAAGTTATTAATCTTTCTAAAAAGTGCATTTTAAAGAAGATATAAATAAAAATGAAACTTTAATGAGAATTTTATATTAACTAAATTTGTTTAATGAACAGTAATTTTTACTTGTGTGTTAAATTGTGATAATTTGAAAAACTGAAGATTAATAAAGTATTTAAAGTTTTTTTTTTCCGAAAATTAAACTAATAACTTTTAAAAATATGCATGAAAATCTAAATTTTGAAATTATTTCATAATGTTAAAATTAATTTCCCAAGTATAAAATCAAATCGCAACACAGAGAAACATGAAAAAATAATTTTTGTAATATTTTATTCCAAAATAAAAATTAGATTTGTAAACAAATTTTAATACAAAATGCGATTTCAAGATGTTACATTCTTTACAAATTAATTAATACTACAATGAAATAAAATTTGATGATTAAACAAATATATTTTATAGAAATATTCATATTTAAATATTTTCTTATAACACATTTTAATTTAGAAATTATTATCATAACCTGGCAAATGATACTTTTATCTAATGAACTGTTTTAATTGTTTTGACGCTAAATTACTTTTGTTTTTAGGATTGTCAACGAGTTTCAGGTTGAAAATTTTAAATTCTTTAAAATAAGGTATTTTCCTTATTTTCTATGTAGTTTCTCAGCTATATTGGCCCCGGGATGAACAGAATTTCATTGCGAGTATCTGGCTATTAGTTTTTCGTTTAATGGAATAATAAAAGTTATTTTAGCTTTTCATTGACATTTTGTGAGGTTATATATTTTTCGCTAAATAGGCTAAGACGCCATAAGAATATGGGTTCTATACACTAAAATTTTATATATCAGAAATTATTCCATATGAGTTTTTGGATTTCATAATAGTTAAAATATGAATCAATGTAGCTATGTATCATGTGAATAATAAACTAAAACTTGGAATTGAATGTTAAAAAGAAATGTTCTGTAATATTGCTATTGTTACATCTAATCGATTGTACGCATGATTCTAGTTTTGACTTTAATATCGTAAACATTACATAAGTTACATTTTGTAGTATATTTGAATTCCCACAGTAAAACTCATTTCGAGATTTTGTTGAAAGATATAAGAATAAGTCAGTAGACGTTTCAAATTTTAAAAAAAAAAAAAAAAATCATAGCTAAGTTTTTACGACTATGGTGATTTTATCACATTAAAAGTACAAAAGCATTTATCCTATTCTTTTAATCACCCTAAAGAATATATAATAGGGTAATAGGGCTTTATCAGTGAATATGGATACTAAAAATCAGTCACGAAAGAAACCAATAGAAGCTTCCAAAAATGATATACATTATTTTAGTTATAATAATGAAATATGCATGAGTAACATGATGAACTTTTCTACTGTTGGGAAATATTGGTGTAAAAACTGAATTAACAGTTTTGATAAACAATGGAATTTCTTGAAATCAAATCAGAATTTATTATAAAGTATTATGAACGATTTTACTTTTAAAAATTCTATTTCATGCCTTAGAACAAAAACTTTATAGATTATGCACATTATATGGCATTTTAACGAAAAAATAAATTTTAATTTGTCTTTTTTAAATAACTTAGAATTGCTTACATTTTTTGTTACGTGGAACTTCAAGAGTCAAATGTAAATTGAAATACGTTCTTAAGTAGGTAAAAAAAGTAAATTATATAAAATGATTTATCAAATAAACTGATAGATGTCTTTTTGCACTTATTAGTACTTAAAGAAAGTTTACTTATTAAATATATGATTTTGTTTATTTTCTTCGTTTTAGAAACTTTTATTATGAATGTTTGATTTGATTTTAGAAAATTTAATTATAAGTTTTCAAAGTGTGATGTATTAATTATACTATTTATGTGAAAGATATAAAATATTGTAATAAGAATGTGTTAAAAAAAGGTAATTATCAAAAATATAGATTTATAGGTACTTATATCACAATAAAATTGTTGAATTTCTTTAAATGAATAATAATATTTAATCTTTATATTGACGGATGAAAATTAACTGAATATACTTCTGTAGACATTCATTATTAATTTAATTCCTATTCAACAATCACAAAATTTAATATCAAAGATTCAATTATTTAACTAACGGTTTATTGCCAGTTGTCTATTTTATTCTATTTGCAATTTAAAGTTTTAAAATTTATGTCAAAAATCATTATAATTATTAAAGGAAAACACCTATTACTAGTTTTATACTTCTGGTATTAGTAATTAAAATTGTATTGCTCAAGACACTAATAAATTATCTGGTGATACTGATAAATGATTAATAACATTATATAAAAGTTCAGGTAAATGACTCAATAATTTTTAATATTGTACTCAATGCAAACTTTTTTAAGCAATGTTTCTAACAATAGTTTATTGGATCCCAAATTATCCTTTATACTGAATAAGAATTTGACTTGAATAATATATGAACATATTTCATGTACCTAGTAAATATATTGATATCCGTTAAAAATAAAATTTTAGATAAAAATATATTTTCACAAAAGTGAAGAACGTTATTAAATAATAATAAAAATTTATGGATAATTAATAACACTATTTAAAATTGACTCATTATGTAATCATAGAAATATAGAACGTTGATTTCGTCTTTAACTTGTTTACATATATGTTATAGCGGATATTTAAAAATTTTTAATTTTTATCACAAATCTTCAGTGTTAACTCTAACATAAGTATTTATTAAAAACATGTGACAGATACTCATTTACTAAATATATGATAAAAAAAAATCCAATTCTTAAGAAATATCTTTCGCATATTTCCTTTTACGGAATATTTGATGCATGATTTTTCCGTTTTGATCAATTCAATGCATTTCAATAATATTTTAAAGTAATTATTATAATTAAAATTAATTTATGCTTAAGAATTTTGAAATAAAACATTAAACTTATAGTTCATTAAATTCCTGTATGAGTGTATTTATTTTCATTGTACACAAAAATGAAAATAAAAATTTTAAAACATAATATTTTATACTTTGATAAACTTTTATGTATTAATTGTAAACAAATAAACCTTATGCATAGAAAATTTATTATTAATTTTATAATTTTATGTATTCAAGTTACATTTTAGACATTACTAAACTACCCCAATTTAATCCATAATATATATATATATATATATATATATATATATATAAATTAATTTTCATTTCTTTGAATTTTAAACGCAAAACTTTTTCAGTTTGTTTAATTTATTGAATTCATATAAGCACTTTTAAAAAGTGTGAGAGATTATCACAGTTTTCTTTAAACATTCAATTTATTTTTAAAGAGTGCAAATGATATTTTTTATATTTTATCAGGTAAATTAAATTGAAAAACAAATTTAAAAAAAAAAACATTTTATTGTATTTTATTAGATTAATGACTATTTAAGTTATGTTTAATTAACTTATTATTATATAATATTTTCTAAAGAGTTGAAATTCTTAGCATAAATAAGATAAAAAATTCATGTATGTATATATGAAATGAGATGAATATTCTAAACTTTAATATGATTATTGTTAACGATGGTATTAATTGTTTCAATGTATTAATGCAAAACACAAATTCACTGATTCTATTGCCGAGCTTAAGAAGTTGCATTATATATTTCTTCATAGTTTTCCTCATTTTTTAAATACTTTTATGGCATTGCATTATACATTTTATATAATTTTTTTCTCATCTTTAATGATTCAAAAGAAGTATTTTATTTCTATGAAAAATGCAAAACTTATTTTCTTATGACGATCAGAATGAAAAAAAAGATATCTGAATAAGTAAATTTAAGTGAAATGGAGTACAAACTTGTTTTGTGTGTACAGTAATATTTGAAGTATTATGTTTCCCGTTTAAAACAAAATTTATTGGAATTTTTTTACAATTCAGCAAGTTCGAACAGCAATAACTATTTGCAGTTTTCTTTTAAAATTATAAAAATCTAATTTCTAGAGAAAAATTTCAGAAATAAAAATGAGAGAGAGAATTATTGTTAATTTATAGATATTGATATATTTTC
Organism: Latrodectus geometricus; assembly: GCA_026290005.1. Classification (NCBI taxonomy): domain Eukaryota; kingdom Metazoa; phylum Arthropoda; class Arachnida; order Araneae; family Theridiidae; genus Latrodectus; species Latrodectus geometricus. The sequence goes on from JAPDSC010060297.1 coordinate 19,182, forward strand.
ATTTGCTTATGTAAGGATAATCCGTTAATTTATTCACGCTAACATTTATTCATGCTAACATTTCTTTTAAACATAAAAATCTAGTTAATAAATAATTTTTATATCATTTCAAAAATTGTTGCTTGACTTATGGTTTCAAATTTTTTAGAGTATATTTGAAATTCATAAATGTCTTTTATAATTACCCATCTTTATGCATAAATACATACAATTAAAGAAATTCATCTAAAAATATTTAAAAGAAATTTTTTTCTAAAAACATGTCAAGATTTCTTACCACCACCCGTTTTAAAAACATGAATTTGTTAAATTTTTCATGAATTAGAATAACTGTATATTCTATAAACAAAATAACTGTATATTCTATATATAAAATAAAAATATTTTCGTTTATTTTATAAACAAAATATGTGTTGTATACATTAATTAAGAATATTTTTTCATGCAATATATATTTTATTCATGTATTTTTTATATCATTATATATATTTGTGACTATTTGCAAGCAAGACAAACATATTTTTGGATTCGTTTAGAAAAATTAATTCTTATACTCTTCAAAAATAAATCTAATAAATGCATAAATGTCATTTTACAAGAAACTAATGGGAATTAATTTTTTACATACTTCTAAATTATGCTCTTAAAATTCTTATTCAAGCATCATTTAATTTCCTAATAATTATTTTCTTTGTTAGGAAAGAATCGCTCTCGATTATTTTGATTGCTACAAAATCATTTTTTGAATACCTTTAAATAGGACGGCACTCCTCTTGTTATATTATCAAAAAATTATATATTTTGGGGTATCTTGAAAGTCATAAAGTAAATAAAAATTAAATATTTATAGGTTCTTAGAGGATTTTGGAAATCATTTGAAATTAAGTGAGAAACAACTTTTTTAAAAATAACCTTCCCTCTAATTTTGTAGACATTATAAAATCACACAAATCATACCATTGCAAAAACTTCATTTTTAAATGTATAAAAATTACAAAATAATCATTTGAACTTCTCTATAGGTTGAATGCTAAATTTATATTTTGTTATAATGTTTTGAAAGATCTTAAAACAATTATAAATTTTCAAAACAAAATATAAATAGGCAATTAAATTATTGAGTCTACAGACTTTATATTTGAAAGCTCGATGAAAATTAAAAATACCTTTTTTTTTTATTTTGTCAGTCAATTACATTGACGTTAATTTATTACATCTTATTACATCGTCGACATGTTTTCACCCCTTATTATGTTGTCATCTTTATTACATTGATACATTATTTCACTTGATTATGTAACCATTATGAGAAAGGACAACATTAATTCCAGTTTTATTTTCTTAAGCATCATTAATCTTTATATTTTTTTATTCCTTTGTAAGATATAACAATAAATAAAATGGTAAGTCGTTTCAGATACGAGGAATTTTACATGAAGTTAATATTTGCGTCATATTATCATAAAATCAAAAAGATTTTAAAATTGACATACGTGTACTAAGATTATACACATTGGCATAATTTAGACTTAGATATATCTCAATGTCATGCAGACTTGAATAATATTTTATTCATTTTTGAATAATATTTTAATCGAACAAATTTGAAAGTTTAAGAAATGCAATATTTGTAAGTAGAATTTACTTTTAATATAAGATATATTGATAAGTGTTTTTTCTTTCAATTTTACATTGAGCCTAATAAAAAAAGATATTAAATATTTTTCACTAAAGTTCAAAATCGGAAATTATTGCATTCCTAATTTAAAAATATGCAATCTAATATAAATAAATCTTATAAATTTTGTCCATCTAATTATTTCATGAATTAGTTTAAAATGCCTCTACTTTCCACTTTTATTTTTTCACTTATTAATTTTATCAAAATCATGGAAACACTTGTGAATAAAAGGAACACTTAAGAATTAGCTTCGAAAGCATTAAAATATAATTTTAGCTACCATATTTTAGAGGTACGGTGTCTAAGGTCATAACAGCATATACACAGCATGGAAAAACAAACCCAGGAAAGTAAATAGTGAACGGAAAAGCTGAGTAAAAGAAATCGACCGACATTAAAGAGGGCTGTAATCTCTAAAAAGAAAACAACTGCAGCCAATGTGACCGCAAAGCTAAATCAGCATCTGGATTCTCCAGTGTCAATAATTACAGTTAGGAGATACCTTCATAAAGAGAACATCTACGGCAGGACAGCAATTCCCCAGCCACTTGTCACAAATGCTAATGCCAAACGTAGTGTAGAGTGATGCCACAACCACAAAACCTGGTCGATGGATAAGTAGAAGACTGTTATATGGTCAAACGAATTATGTTTCACACTTTTCCCATCAACAGAACGGGTACATTTTTGGAGAACACCTGCACAAGCGTATGATCTTGATTGCCTCCTTCCAACTGTCAAGCATGCAGTTTTGATCAGCCGTGTATGGGCAACAGCGTCATGGTTTTCTGCTGATTCAATTGTAATTCTGAAAGGAAGGATCACTGGGGAGAAATATAGAGAAGTTTTAGATGACCAGGTCCATCTTATGATGCAAACTTTGTTTCCTGCAGGAGATGAAATTTTCCAAGATGATAATGCTCCCATTCATGCAGCCAGATTTGTCCAATCATGGTTTGTTGAATATAAGAATGAAGTGGAACGTTTATCTTGTCCCGCACTCTCCCCAGACCTCAATATAATCGTGCCATTGTGGTCTACTTTAGAGCTTTCAATCCGGAAACGATATCCCCACCGGCATCTCTCACGGAACTTTCAAAGTAGCTCCATGAAGAATGGTACAATATTCCTCTAAACATTATTCAGAATTCGTACAATAGGATTCCCAGGCGAATCCAAGCTGTATTACATGTCATAGGTGGTCCTAAGCCATATTAATAAAGATTCCTTCAAAATCTAGAGTGTTTCCATTATTTTGATAAGCACCATATATATATATATATATATATATGCAGTTAATTTAGATATTAAATTAATTTAAACATATATAGATATTTTCTTTTTTTAAATTTTATAAAAGTGTTCCATGATATATCATTTTACATAAGTTATAGAAGAAAGCAAAATAATACTTATTATTTCCTATTCCTTATTATGAGTTAAAAAATTTCATATTATCTTAATACATCTTTTTATAAGAGTACGTTGATAGATTTAGAGGATTACATATAAATGTTAATTAACACTCAAAAGACACGAACAAAAAAAGTAATTCCGTTAATTTCAAACTTCTGAAAATAAAATGTTATATTTAAAAGTACATTATTTTTATTCAAGTAAATTTAAGTTAGAATTTAAAAATAAATTTATGTACATTTGCGAAAACATATAACATTTAAAATAAAAATTAATCTTCTTATCTGTAAATAAATACCAGAATATAATATTCTCAACGAATGAATTTAATTGCATCAATTTTGTTGTAACTCATGGGACAATAAAACAACATAAAATAAAAAAATACATTAATTCAAAATCCTTATTTTAATTATTATATATTCTATGCAATTAAATTATGGATGAATTTATAATTCTTATGGGATTTAGTTTAAAATTAATAACGTAAAAATGTTTTCTGAAATTATCAATTAACATCATAAATTTTGAAAATTTATTATAAATAGTTAATTAATGAATCGAAAATTTTCATTTTTTGAAAGATACAACCAGTATTTTAGATTCCGCATTTTTGTAAAGTAGATTGTTTTAAAGTAAATAATTATGTATATTTTCAGAATATTTATATTTAATCTAGGATATTATATTTGCCTCAGAATTTTTCATTCATTAATATCATGTAAAGATAATTTTAGATTTTGAAAAAGGAATTATATAAAATTTTTTTATTTAGTGATGAAAATATTTAACAACATATTTCGAAAAAAAAATAAATAAAAATTTCAAATTGAAGAGTTTCACGTTTTTGTCACTCTAATATTCTAAAATCTACTTTTTATTTTTATACTTTTCGCTGAGATCTTTTAGTTTTTTATTGACATTCTAGTTTATTCACAAATTTCCATTTTAATATAAGAATTTTATTACATGAATCTTCATATTCTTTTTATAATCCGTTTTATAATCTGTATTTCTGATAAATTGAACTTTGCATTTTTTATATTAATTATTAAATATGTGTCCTCAAGCTATAAATGGGTTCATAGTTTAATACATAGAAAGCTGTCATAGTTTAATACATAATAAATATTTTATTTGAAGAATTGATAAAAAAGAAAGCTTACCAATCTTAATTTAATATAATTTAATTAACTTTTAAATTACAATAATGTGCAATGATTTTTTCAAATGATAAAGCTGATAACCAAATATAATGTAATTCCTAACAAATTTAATATTATTCAAATAGGCATCTCATAACTCAATATAAGATGATGCATTAATTTGTATACAACTGTTGAGAAAGTTTTAATGTAGTTACATTTATGCTGGCAAAGTTTTAGGAGTGGTTGATAAAAATGCTTTGAGAAATTTTATTTTTTCTGCATTGTTGTTCAATCTCAGTGAAGACAGCGCCCGGAAGAATTTGCAAAATATCCGATGAAAAAAAATTATACTAATCTATTTCCACTGGGCAATCATAATACAATGAAAATGACTAAGAGTATGATTAGTTAAAACATAATAGGATTTTTTTACAATTAAGTTTTAATTCCATTTTTTATTAAATTTAATAATAAAACATTAAATTTAATAAATAATAGAATTACGACTTAATTATAATAAAATTCTAATTCTTAAAATAAAGGAATTTATTTAATGTTTCTAGAAGCAATATTTAATTTCTCTTTTTATATTTAGACTTCTGAAAATATCAAGAGATTAATTTCTTATTAAAAATTTTCAAGCAGCCTCAAATATTTCTTCTACATTTAAAGTATATATCGCGAAATTATTACTTTCAACTTAAAATTAAATTAAATTATTGCTTTAAACTTTAAGAAAATAAATAAAATTTTGTTCTAATATTATGGCTTGAAATTTATTTTTCCACATTTATTGTGAAAATGTTTTTATGTATGTTTGCTTAGTTATTGAAAATATCTTATTTTTTTATTATAAAGGTACATCAGTTAAATCTTACAAATCACCATTTATATTAACCGAAAAGCTATAAATCATTGCTAATATCTCTTGAATTAACTAAAAACGTAGTTACTGAAATTTATTAAATTTATTAAAATACTTATGTGAACTATTGTTGAATGTCGTCCAACTAATACCTCACTTGTATTTTTTACTATTGATCAAAAATCATTTCAATTTAATTATTATAGATTGCTATTCACCAAACTTTTGGGTAAATATTCTAAAATATTTTCCTTCTGATTTTGACATGCAATGGTTAGCAAGATTAAAAGGACTTCGATTCAAAAACTTTATAGAAATGTTTTATCCTTAAAATATTTAAAAGTGAATTAAAAAATATATTTCGTTGTAATCGTTTAAAATTTCAGTTTGTCGATTGAAGGAAAACATTCTACTTCCATTACTTTAATACTGCTTAATATTTTTAGAGTTATTTTCACACCCCTAGAGACACCATAATTATCGAAAGCTTCGACATTTTATAATATGGATTGCACTCTTTGCTTAAGCAAACGAAGTAAAAGCGTTCGTGACTTGTCATATGTTTAAAAGCACTTCAATTCTATCAATTTAATGGGATTGGTCTCTTTGCGTTCCATTTTTCCAAAATGGGATTTTTTCCCAACATTAATTTTCTTAAGTATAGGAAACATCACATGCGATATTTTCAAATCTCGCAGCATAGTTATTTCTGTTGTAGGTATTAAAATATATTAAACGATTCTGCACGACTTAACAAATCACATTTAATTATTTTTGTTCATCTTACGTGCTTTCAAATTTCAACAAAATGTTCACAAATTTTTTTTTAAATATTTTTAAGAAATATATTGAAATTTTCCTATAATAGTATAACGGTATTACCCAGTTTTCTTGTAGTATGAACTTTCTTTAAGTATTTTAAAATACTTTTAAGACATTGGTTATATATATATGATCGTAAGAAATAGTTGAAAAATAAAATAATTATAATATATTTACTGGTCATGTTATAATAAAATTTTATAAATCATAAAATTGAGATATTTTCATTATTTAAAAAAATATTCATATTCACACGATTTCTGCTAAGGTTGAATATGGATCATTGGAAATATGGCTTTAAATAAGACTGAAAATCAGGTGTGATATTTTTAGCGGATAACAGAGTCATCTAATTTCTCAGTTTCAGTCATATTAATATTTATTTTCAAAAATGACATCTAAGCTACAAATTAAAAAAATTCCATACGTTTTTTTGTGACTTGAGAAACTAAATATTAGTTTTCCTATAATTAAATATTTTTATTGAGTTTTTTTGTCACATTCCATTATTTTGTTAAATTTCAAAGTTGATTTTGTTGTCTATACATTAGGTTCATACAGTAGAAAGAAATAACATAGTTAATTGCAAGTTTACTTTAACAAATTCTGTTCAAATCTTTTTTGGAAATATCTGACCCAATTTAGAAACACGTAAATATCAATTTTTGCCAGGATTTTCAAATTTACCTTTACAAAACAATTAGTGCCTCTTAATTTTTATTTGTGGTAATACATAAAAGTTACATACTTATAATATAGTATAAATCAATCAAGCGTTAATAAAACTTTACAAGATTATCAATATTTGATAAAGGATGTCATACTTTTAAGAGAAAGAGTTACGAAAGCATTTTTTGTGAAGACATGGCATATTTTATCCGATACAGTACATACATAATGCTATTTTACATTTCCTAAAACTATATTAACTATGCCTAATTTTTTTGTGAAAATTATTTTATTATATAAAACAAACGTTTTTAATACTAAAAAAA
>JAPDSC010060297.1:26508-46681 GCA_026290005.1 Latrodectus geometricus
ATTACTGGTAGTAAAGGTAAGGAGTATGTTTTTTTAAAGAAATTGTGTTAATAATGTTATTAAAAAAGGAACTGGAAGATGAATTTATAGAAATCGAAAAATGTCAAAACATATTGATAAAAATCAATGAGATATGAAATCAACTTCTTGAAATTTTTAATAACTCGTTTGAGATATGCATGTTATGTGGAATTATTGATAAAATTACGTTTTATTTTGATATTTATCGAAATGGATGTGTGCAATGTAAGGTGTGGCAGAGAGAAATGAACTAGGTTGATTCAATGAGATTTCAAGACTAAGATTTTTTCTAATAACAATATTATTATAATAATTTCATAGAAATGCAAGATAATGTGATGGATCTTGTAATAAAAGGGGAAGGATTTATGTCTCTATCATACACAAGTATATGAATCTATTTAAAATTTGCTACGGAAATTTGGAAACATAATCTACCTACTAAATAATCTTTCGTAATTGTAATGATCAAACTTTGTTGTTTTTCAAGTTACAAGATAGATGTACATTGGTAATTTTGCTAAGATTCTAAGGCAGGTCAAAAGTTGTGTGTAAGGTAATGTACATATATTTCCAATACAATATTAATTAGTAAATTTTAAACAATACGATACTCACAGTTGTTATCGTCAGTGAAATACAAATATAAAATATTAGTGCTTAAAATTAAGATGCGGTTATCATCATATGAATTTTAAGTTACAGTATTTTTAAGCTTTTACTATGCAGTATAACTTATAAAACTTTTAACTCCAAGATAAAATATTTAAAATATTTTAAACCTATAAAATTAACAGCACTGCACAATTTTTTTTCAACTGTACATCTGTATTCTTTATTAAATCTTATGTTGTCTTAGACTGAACATTATTCGAAATTTGTCTCTTAGTCTTTAAATGAAATTAAAAATTATTTGTGCTTTGTAAAATTGCAGTATTGATGTTTAAATTTTTATACAATACCGAAGGGCTTGGAAGAAATTGCTTGTAGTTATCGTCATAAACTTGATAGTACTAGAGGAAATTTTAAAATTATTTATAATATTGTTCATATATTAAGTCAATTAATGGAGATTTTATTGACTCCGTTCACTAAGAAATATGTGATTATTTTAGCTGCTTTATTGTTGTTCATCTACTTTACAAATTATATTTGTTTAACATTTCTTAAAATATGAAAAATAAGTATATTCATTATTTTAGAGAAATTTCATACAGCTCTTCAAAATTTTTGTTTCTTATGATATATTTTTGTAACAGCTTTGGAAAGTCTATCCATTTTTACTAAATTGAAAAGTAGTTTTTTCCTTTTACCCTATACAAAAAGAGAAAATTTGAAGCACTCAGTAAATAATGTTTATAAAATTATTGCAACATATTCTTTTTCATCCCAACTTACTCAGGTATTTAATATTTGTTTATTTAAGGTAAAAAAGGTTGACCTTTCTAGAAGTACATGAGTTCACGTTTTATGCATACTAAAAAGTACAAAAAACTTAATTTGAATAGAATGGCTGGCGTTTTAATTAATTGTTTCATCTACAAACGACAAAGCCACCCATGGGAAACATATCTCCGGAACACCAAGCGTATGCATTGCTATTGATGCTCGAAAACATCTCTTTGTGTAGTTCACCATTTACTTTCCGTTTGGCAATCACACGAAGCAAATAACTAATAAAGTTAAAAGCAGCCCGAATCCAAACTGTAGGTAGGTGTCCCTGCGCTTTTCACCTCTTTGAAATGTAATTCGGACACCAGGTGTTCTACGATCCTTAATGATTGCAATTAAATTTTCGGTGAGTAGCGGTGCGTGAGATTTAACCCCCAAGAGAGAAAGAGGCTTGAAGGAGCAGAGAAAACTTCAAAGAGACGAGAATCTCTTCCCGGATTACAGCCTTTTCCTCTTCCTTGATTTATTCCTGCTTCCTCGCCGAAAGGTGTACAGTTTTAGTGCTTCCGTGGAGGTATGGAGAGAGCTGTGAGTGAGGGAGATGGTTCGGAATAATTAGGATGAGGACAGGCCAATGGAGTTTTCTACTTTTCAGTTTGAAGAATCGTGTTAGCTGTTTTCTGTTCTCATAAACTTGAGTAAATTACAGCTGCGTTTCAGATTTTGGATCGCGTTAAAATTCAGCTGGGGATAATGTTTACAGCAACTCTTTCAGCCTTCTAAATCGAGTTCTTTATTCAATGCTTTGTAGTTATCTCCGTAGGCGGAAGGGTTTTCTCACAGCATCCTTATTACAATCACTGACATGATTGCTGTGCTTTTGCAAGCAGTTTGAGATTCGATTCCTCCTTAATGGATTTATTCATTTAGGCCCAAGTGAATTAAATTACTGCATAAACTTAATTCTCTGCATCATTAGACATATTTAGTTTCAACTGCTCCCTTTTTACTTCATTTGAGATTCGTACTATAATTAAATTTTTAAAATAAAAATGAAAATTATAAATACATAAAAGTTGTACTTTATTTAAAAAACGGGAAATTTTTATTCTTTTAATGATATGTTAAAAAAAAAAATTATCAAATTATGTTATTTGATTTTTATTTTTTATTAAATATTTTATAAGAAATTAAAATTAATTTTCGATTTAAAGCCATTTGGTTATAGGAGAAGAATTCGTTATATGATTAGTTAATATTAACAGCCAGAGAATAGAGTATTTTCTATATTTTAATTTAGTTAAGAAATATTAGATTAAATTCTGCAATATTTATTGTACTTATGGTAGAAGACAATTTGCTTCTAATTATTACTTATTTTATAAGTAAATCGTTCACTATTTAAATAACTGATTATTTCACTCAATTATTATTTGATTGCCTATTTGTGTGAATTAAAACACAAAATTATATATTTGTGTAAATAGACGTGTTTCAATGAAATTAAAATTCACTTTATACGTAACCTAAGTTGATTTCAAAAATGACTATTTCTAATTTGTTATTCTCTTTTCTTTTAACCCATACATAATATGTTTATGTCAAAATAAAATTGAAATTTTACGCAACAGATTTTTATTAAATTCAGCTTTATGTAAATAGATTCAGCTTAATGTTCGAATTAATTAGAAAATGTGTAAGTGTTTACTTGAGTAAAAATTCTAATGTAGATAATATTTACAAATATTCAATTAATATTATGCCTAAAGTGAAAAAACCAATAAAAATGACATTGGTTCTAATGTTCATTCCATAGAAAAAATATACATAAATATCAAAACATTGAAGTATGAAAAAAATTAGTTAGAGAAGTGTCTAAATCTCTATAAGAGAATAGTATCAGAATAGATGATTTGCACAACCAAAACATTAAATATGTGTACATTTTATTTATCTACAAGTATTGACAAAACAGTGTTTTACTTCTATTTATCTCTAGGATATTTTTCTCAAATATCTACATTTAATAGAGAAAACAAATAATACAATTTCAGATAAAAAGTAACTCTGCATTTTGCGTTTATTTCTCTCTGAATAAATGAGTAAGAATGTTTCAGAATAGAACGCGAAACACGTGTATTCTATTAATATCAAATCGCGTGCTGTGAAAAAAAAGAATCAAAACTTTCGTCATTTCCAACTTCCTACAAATGCAGAGCCTCAGTAGGAAAGTTATAAGCTAATGCCAGAAGAGGAAATCAAATCATAAATCACTACAGCGAATTAAGAATAAATAAATGCTGTTTTCTCGCTCAAAAGGTTTCTTTCCTAAGTTTTCGGAGTAAATAAAATAAGAGGAGCTTAGTGCGAAGATAAATGGGTCCGAATCGGAGGAATCCTTCCAAACAGGACGTTTCGATTCTTCCTCCGAATCTGACAGCAAATGGAAAGCAAAAGTAAATAAAATGATAAATAAATAAAAGAACATCCGAGCGATACAAAAGCAGAAGAATATTTTGCTTGCTGCAAGTGATGGAAACGTAAACGTCGTGAGAGTATGCTGGATTTTCGTTTCATTTTCTCTTATTCTTTCACTTCCTTCTCCTTGAAGGAAACTTTCAGATAACCATGACCGTGACTGTTCTTCGGAATGGACCGAATGGCCTGCGAGGCAACGATTACCGAAATGGATCTATACAGGGAAAAGGCATTATTCCCCGGAATCGTCAAAGCAGCGTTTCTTATCTGGGAAGGCTTTCGGAGCAAGTGTGTAAAAGAAACTGAATATATTAAATCGCGAAATCAATGCCGTCGCTGCACAACGCTAGATCTGACTTATTGTTATGTGCTTCTAAATGTGTCGCGTGCTTCCAGGGTGGTGGTTGCTTATATTTTAAGCCATGATATATTCCGGGGAAAAGTGGGGATTTCTAACGTTTCGAAATTTAATTCTGGCTTATAGAATATGAACAATATTCTCTCAAACTCTTCGAGTGATTATTAGTTATCAGATAAATTATTCTATTTGACATTCATAATGCAAGCATTGTATTAAGATTGTGATTGTAAACAACTCAAAAATATCTTATATATTTTAGCTTATTACAAGAATTGTAATATTTTTAAGTGTTTATCTATCTTAATGGAAGTTAATGATGTAAATAAAATTACTTGTTTCTTAGATAATATCAAAAAATTTCTAGAAATTAATTAAAAATTTATTAATTTTTTAACACATGATTTAGGGCTTCCTGCGTGAAGGTCTGAATAGAAAGTCAAATTAGTGTATTATCACCAACACCTTTGTAGCAAATTTAGATTCTAGTAGTAGTCCAACAATTAGAATTTTTATTTTAAATCAATTTTATCGTGTGTGTATATAAATTTCATTAGTTATTTAGCTTTCATAACATATTTAATGAGATATTTTTTCTACAACTTCATGAAATTTTAATGCTTTCAAATCACAGAATTGTTCTTCTACATTAGAAAAACAAATCATTTTAGGATATATATACTGAGAAGTTGTCAGATAAATTTAAGTAATTAACACTAGAAATTAGAAAATTGAAATTAATTTGAAAATCAAAATCCAGTGTTTGTTGTTAATGGTTAGAAAGCATTTATCAAATTAACATATTATTCTTTATAAATAAATTAAAAACCGTCTGTTTTTATTATATAAATACGTTTGTTATGTAAATAATTTTATTATATAAATACACTTAATATATAAATGCATTCCATTTTTATTAATTTATATAACCGTTTTTATTATTTATATATTAATTTATATACAAGAAAATTAAGCTTTGGCAATTTCGATGTGCAGAAACAAACAGCCTATATTAGCTGAAAGTTGCAATAAAACATTAATAATTGGTTGTTTTTTCGGTGTGATTTGTTATAAATATTGGGCATATATTAACATGTTGAAATAAAGGAAACTAATTTCATAGCATCTACATGACAAATTAGTATATAGAAAACAGAAGTATCATTTCCCCTTCCTTTAATTCAACAGTTGTTGAAATCCAACTCAAGACCTTCTAATTAAAAGAAAGCGACACTACAGGTAGTTTAATGTGAACTCAGATATTCTTTTGTGTCAGTTTTATTGCTATCCTTCATTCATGTAGACAAGGAAAATGATATTACCAAATTGATATTTAATTAGGAAATTACTTTGATTTGCCAATAATTCGGATACACATAATATAAATTTGCATCATATATATCACAGACACTTTCATATTGAATCAGTATGATTGCTTCCAGTTAATAATGAGATATGAACGAGACATAAACAGTGTTTTTTTCTTTCATGGATTTAAATTTTATAACATTTTAAGTTTAGTATTAAAATCAAATGTAAATTCAACAAAGTAATACATGTATTTCATTAATTATGACCAAATATTTCTTTATTTAAATCTGTATTTTACAGCAATTTTAGGACGAAGTAGGCAAAAGTGATAAAAATTCCTTATTGTAAGAAAGTTTCTTTTATATTTCTCCGTAAATATCGTTTATAACCTATGTTTTAACATAAATATTCACACGGAAAGGAATACATTAATCACAGACCTCATGATAATATTGAAAACATTGATTGGAGATAATTGGTTCATCGATTAGTAAAAAATCATGTGCAAATAATATTACTGTCTTAAATAAATTTATAATTTTAAATTAACATACTAATATTAATATTAGTACAAATTAATGAGAGTTTAAGTTAACATTATCCATTTTATGAAATTGAGTTGAAAGTATGTAAAAATATTTCACATTAAAATGCAATTCATATCGAAACATAAGTATCTAACTGTAATTAAATTAAATTTTCTCTTTCTGTAAAATTCTTTTCATGCAGTTAAAGTAGTAAAAAACACGAAAAATTTATTCAGAGAGAAAATTTTGTAAAGATCAAAATATGTAGCCTTATTTTGATTTTCGTAATCAAATCAATCGACGAAAATCTATTTTTTCTACATCTTTCTCTTACATTGAGCGCTGTTTCAAGCTATTATAAATGGTGAAATAAATTATCTTTATTCCAACAAAAAATAATCCCCTTAAATATAGAAAGTACTGGATTTGAAATCCAAAACTCAAGATTTGAAGCAATTGCTTAACAATCCAGAACATTATATTCTTTCTTTTCCCTTATATATTGTCAACATAAAGAGTAACATTGGTTCTTATTCTATTTTATTTGGGCAAAATCGATTTTTTGTTTATGTTGCACTTTGATTCAGAAATAATGCATCCAACAAATATTATGTATATTTACTGCACTCAAAGATTATGTATAATATTTTACACAGTTTATGATAAACGCAATAAATAGTGTAAAAACGAAGATTCGGTGAAAATGTGTATAAAAATTATTAGATAAGTATTCATTTAAGGCAGTACATATCAGGATTCTACACCAGGATAAAGTAAAATAGTTCCACAATTCGTATATTTTAAATGGAAACATGCGTAAACAAAGATATTTCTTGTCGGAAAAAAAAGTCTTTTTTTCTGACAAAATATATGTTAATTTACTCTTTTACTACGATTATATATTATTTAAAACAATAATACAATTATATAAAATATGTTAGTTACTTTTAATATAATTATATAAATTTGGGCTTGATTTACATAATTTCTTAAGTTTCTTTTAAAATAATTTCTCTTTCCAAAATAGTTTTTACTTTAATTTTTTTTAAATAGTTTTTAATTTTATGATCATACAAAAGATTATTTTCAGCAGAGAAATTTTTCATTAAACAAAGTTTTAATTTTATTTAATAATTTTAATTTGATTTCAATTTATTTTTTAACTTTACTACATAAAAATAATTTTATAATTTATTGATGATTAGCAGTACAAATAAAATTTAATGCTGTTAATCAATTGATATTTTTGAATTTCATTACAAAAATGTTTGTAATGAAATTATCATTGACTATTTGGATTCTTAATTCAGAGTTGTTTGATATAAAGTTGTACTTAGATACTAATAAAAACGTTTTAACCTTTCCATTCTAAGGGAAATTACAAACATACAATATGATCTTGAAGTTTCGTCAAAATTACTTTGAAATGAAGCTATCAGATGATGCTATATTTTTTTAAATCTGGGCAAATTAATTCATAAAATTTTGTTATAAAAACGACGATTCCTTTTGAAGAAATCTTTCGCTAGAAATCTTTCGTCGAACTGTCAAAGGAGAAAAAATTTAAACCATTTGAGATAGTGTCCTTATAGAATTCATTTTGTTTATCAACTGAAATAGCAAGTTTTCTCTGCAATCTTTACCTTATCTTGAGAAATGAATTTTGACCATCACATATTTTATGGATTGAAAGTGATCATTCTGGTGAAAATAGTTTTGTGAAACACAGAATTTTATTATTACAGGGATCATGTAATCCTATGCTTCATTTGCTTACATCGCAACTTAGATCGGATACACCTCAAGCTTCACTTTTGTGACTTAAAAATCAATGTTATGAGAAACTGAAATCGTAGGCGATATCTAAACATATTTATTTTATTATTGCATAGGAAATACAAAAACAAAATATTGAAATTTAACATAAAAAGTATTTTTTTTCTTATTTGAAATCAATGCGTTTAAGTAGTGTTAGCTACTATTTATTGATAAAAATTTAAAATCAATTTTAATAAAGAAAGTTAAAAATTTATATGAAGAAGTTAATAAGTTATTGACTCTCATTATTCCTGTAATAGCCAAAAACTTAATATTGCAATTACAGTTTGATAATAATAAAGTTAATAATATATATACTATTTTAATTATAAATTCGCAGTGCTAAAAATAAGTTTACTTTAATAAATACTTAAATTTAATGAGATATGAATTGGTAACATATATCTTTTGAATTTAAATATTTATGCAGTGGGTATTATTTTTTATATAACAGTCGAATATATGAATTCTGATATGCATACTAATGTAAATACTTTAATATTTTGGGTTATAAAAATCATAAATTTTTCAAATAGATAAAAGTTTAATAAATCACTGAAAAATTCAATGTTTTAACAATAGTTAAAACAATGAATTTAATTTCATTCAATAAATTTCATTCAATTTACTATTTTGAATTTTGCATGTTGTTTTAGAATGAATGTAAATAATAAAGAAACTTACTAAAAATACAAAGTATAACCATTTTATTTTTATAATTAGCATTCTGCATAATACATGAATACAAACATTTGAATCTATACAAAATTCAAATTTCAGATTCAAGGCGAATGTAAAACGTCAACAGCAAATAATAAAAAAGATCTTTTCTTATTGAAATAAGCTATAGAAAAGAATAAATCATTCAACGCAAAAAAGTGAGACATAAAGAAGTCCGCATCCAATGGTCCACATGTAATCTACCCTTATTTTTACGCAAGTGAAATTTTTTACTATCGATATCCATCTCCTTGAAGAAAAGAAAAATGCTCAAAGTTTTGATGCATAGGGGACTCCAGGGAGGAGAAAGGAAATGAAAATCCTCGAAATACAGAACAAAAGTAAAATGAAGATTCGTGTTGTGTGTCTGAATAAACAAAAGTATAGGCGAAAACGAAATGGAAATAAGAGGAAGGAACTGGAAAAGGAAAAATCACAATGAAAAAATTTTAATTTTTTAGCTTTTTTTCCCATAACCTACTATATTTTTCCTGTTGGTAATCTTGGACACTTGTTACTTTATTTCGTACTAAGCAAGTGAAAGAGAAATAAATGCCAAATTTTAAAATTGAATATTTCAAAGATACACTTCTTATTACTTTATCATCAGAATATTCGAAAAACAAGCATTTCTAAGTCTGTTGCCAAAAAAGGTTGGACACATTGCTTTGAATTACAAAAGTGTTTTTAACACACAATTCAAATGAATATAAATACAAATATTTATATAAATTCTGATTGTTCCCAAATTGTTGGATATTTAAATGATGTACAATACTTTTTTCATTGATATTATTTAGTTGATCGCATAGCTCACATGTTTCCTGCAGCAAATAATGAGGTCGTCTAAAAAGTTAACAACTACATTCACCCACGGATGATGCTGCAAGTTCTTTGATTATTAAGTCAAAAGAATTAAGCAAATACATTGGTCAATAGCCAATGCAAGATTGAAAAATCAAATTTCTTGCACATAGTTAGGTGGTGATTATTAGAATCAAAATAAAAGCAACATTCATATCAAATATATTCTAAATAATATATTTCACTACTGAGAACTACTTATGGAAAATATAATATTCATATTGAATTCTTCTTTATGGGCTATGAAACTCTTAAAAATGTTATGTCTGATGTTTCATTATCAGTGTCAATTGATAAATAACATTGAAGATAGATGTTAGACATGTTACATTTTTAGCGCATACTTGGTTACTAGCCTGAATTCTCGGTTATTTTATAAATTTGAGACAATTAGGTAACCAGGTCCATTGTATTGATAACTAATGAATTGATTTCTTAAATGTGTGAAATAGTGCACATATTATACAGATTAAAATGACTCTTGATATTTTGTTTTGACTAAATTTCTTTTTGAGACATAAATCCAAAATAATTGTTCTTAAAAAATCTTTATAAATCCTCAGAATTAAAATTGAATTAGCTATAACTTCAAATATTCGATTTTTTAATTATGTAGTGTTAAACCATATTGAAAAATGTGTTTCACAAAAATTAACTAGCCATTCATTAAAGAATGTAAATAATTTTATAGCTCATAAAACCCCGTTACTACTCAAACTTTTTTTCGCGAAATATTTTTACAAACATTTTCTTGCAAACAGTCCAATTTTACATAGAGGTCTATAACTTTAAAAAATAAAAATGATAAAAAAAAAAAAAAAAAGAAAAAAACAAGGGGAAACATAAACGGAACTAAAAATGAAGGATATTTTAGAAAAATTGGAAAAGAAATTGTGAAATACCTTTTTTTGCTTAAAATCTCTCCTGAACAATATATCGTTCAAAAAACAGTTCTTTAAATTTTGCAATGCAATTATAGGAAACATTAGACTAGCTTTAGCTTATATGTACATGAAAATGTTAAAATTTATCTTTTTAATTTACATGGTTATATACATTTATATCAAATTAAGCGTAAGTAAAATAAAAAAAAATATATCTAAAATGTTTTTTTATTTTATTTATTTATTTATTTTGGTTTTGCTTAACTATACTTACAACTGAATTTTGTGGAATCTCATTACACCTTCATCTGCAAAGAAGATATTGAGATTAAAATAGGAGTCTAAAATGGAGAATAATGTTATAATAGATAAGAATATAAAGCCTAGGAATTATATGCACTGCTATAGCCAATCAATGGGAGCGTCTTTGATTTAATGTTATATGACACAACATTTCAAGATTGTGGCAAATAAATATGAACTAGCTTTATAAGTGATTTTCATCGATTTTATTGTTTAACATTTATATAGAGACATTAGACAGTATATCTGTCAATACATATATTGAAATTGTTTGTAATGTAGATGCCAACAAAATTTTATAAACCTTTAAAATCAATTTATTTAATAGCATTTCTTTATTTTAATTTATTCTAATTTACACAATCAAACTATTTTACACTGCATATTTACAATTTGATGTGGTATAAAGATTTATCTTAAATTATGTTTCAAAGTTCAGTTGATTATTTTCAAGAAATACTTCCCTTAGCAGTTTCTAAAACTATGAGTAAATAAAACATTTATTCACGAAATAAAATTTCTACAAAAAGAAATTCGTTTTTTTTGCAAAGAATTTTATCCCATTTGCCAGTGAATTTGTTGACGGCAAATCGTGTCCTGGATTACAAATCTTTTTCTGCTTGTGATATCAACAGCAGGTGCAGCAAACAGTTGAACTAAATTACCTCATGACGATAGTGAATGGGTTTTCAAATACTTTTGTTCTGATCAGTAAGTGCATAAAATCGCTTGCAATAGGATGAAAACACATTTTTTTCTGTTGAATACAATTGATTGATGTCATCTATTTTGTAGACATCAATGTTTTTATTTTGTATGGTATGATATAAAGATATATGAAACATAATCTGCTTTTCTGAATTATAATTTGACTTTTCTGGAATTAATTTTTAAGCATTAATGCCTAAAAATCCTATTTTAAAGTTCAATTAAGATAGTTTGTCGTATTTAAATTTTATTAAAATCTGCTCGAAGCGAAAGCACAATCATATATGAATGCTAATTTTTCTTACAGTTTACCAAATTTCATGAGTGTCTTATTTAAGTTTGTCTAAAATTTCTTTATCAAATTTTAAGGGAAAGAGTTCAATATATTTTTATTTCTAAAATTTCAACGACTTCTTACAAACATTATGGTTTAATTAAATTCTGATAACTGTTTTTCATACAATAAAATAGTGTTAAAAATTTGAGCGTATGTGTGTATCATATAATCTTCATTATTGCTGAAATCATTTGAACGCATCTAAGAATAATTTTTTAAGATATTTTTGCTGATGCTAACTGTTTAAACAAAACTTTTGTTAAAGGTAGTTTTCAAAATTATTTTATTGTTAATTTAGATATTTTTGGCCTTTTAAGAAAATTTAATTCCGTGGAACAGATGGTACTAAACAAGCAATCTTAAATCCTTTAACATCCTTCGATATAATGTTATATTCTTCAAAATTTGGGTTTTTAAAATGGCATAAATGTAATTTTTTAACATTAATGGTTATTAATAACTTCCTTAGTTACTTCATTATATATTTTTATTAATTATTTAATTACATAATTTTCAGCTTATAAAGATAATCCTCAAACATCAGTAAAAATTACAATTTCTAAATGAATTTAATATGTAACTTTGAGCATTTTTTAAAATATTTTTAATATATGCAAATCGATTCAACGTCATCTCCAAATAATTTACTTTAAACATTTTTGATATATAAAACTCTATTTTTCCCTCAGGTATGTAATATGCTATTTTTATAATTGACATAAAAATAATTTTTTCAAAGTTTGTTGATTCTGTTTAAGCAGATTTTTATTTTTGGACACCTTGTTTTTAAGGTTTCTATAGCAACACTTGCACACGAATCTCTAGGGAAAATTAATTTACTTATATTACTTTTGTTACCTTGGCTTGTGTAAATATAGTTTAAAAGTGTATTCTTCTTACCTATTATAATACCTCACCTAATACAATACTATTATGAGAAATACTTGCGTTTTAATACACAAAGTTTGCATCAGAAATTAACGATGATAATATTTGCCATTATTAATTTATGTCTCATTCGTGGATAAAATTTTACTCCATTGTTAGAGAAAAACAGTTAAGATAGTTTGCATAAAAGTAAAATAAAAAATATTTCACATTTTTTTTAAATTTTGTTTCTAATCAAACTATCTTAGCTGTAAATTGTGATTTAATCAAAATTAAGTTTTAGTGAGAAGCTTAAAAATAAATTTTGCTAATTTTTCAAATTCATGTTTCCCATCGATTTCAGCAATAATTTAGCGAGTACGTAAGCATATTTTTACATGGCTAAATTTATACTGCAGTAATGAAGTAAATAAATGTATTATTAAATCATAACGCATAGTTATCAAACTAGTTAAAATTGGTACGAATGGTAGAGATAAGAAATACTAGAGAAAGTAGTCATTTTTACATTCACAAAAAATCTCCCAAAAATAATTTCAGATATAAACAAAAATAAGAGCTAACTAATGAAGACAATAAAATTTTGAAGCAGTTTCTAAAAAATAAAATTATACCTACTACAAATGAAGTTATTTCAGAATAGAATGTGTATATTAAAGTAAACTATCTATTCATAGTTTTTCCCTTTATGTATATATAGTAGATATATTATATAATATTTTATATATCCATAATATTTATAGTAGATATTTATCTTACATCTTTATTTCGCTTTCTAATTTTGTGTAGTCAAGAACCTTCTATCGTCGTCAAAAAGAATTATATTGCATGCAGTTAGTATATCATGAGACCACAAAAGTGATTAAGACTTATGTGCTTAGGAAACACAATATTTTTACAATTATTTTTAAAACACGTTCTTTAATTATTTCTAATATATTTGATTTATTGTGTTTCATATGTATACAAAAACTGCAGATTAGCATTATCATTATTGTTTCTTAAGACATTCCAATTTTACAAAATACAATATAAAACAAAAAATTAAACTTTTTTGCTTATATTTATGACTGAAAGTAATCATAATTCTATTTTTTAATAAAAAACATAAAAAAAATAAATTTGTTTTTATTATGTCCATATATCAGTAGCGTACATAAATTAGAGAACATATATTAAATATCGTAATTTATTTCTCAATGATTTCAATGAATTTCTCTTTAGTTATGAAATTTCGGCATGATATTGCTAATTATCTACTCCACAAACTTACTAAAAAAAACTTAGTATTCAAAATAATTTCTTTTGGACTTGAGATATTTTATAAAACCAAAATTTTAGAAAATTCAATTCCCTTACTTTAAAGAATATTGAGGCTTATAAAATTTATTTGCACTTATTTATAACAAAATATGTTCTAAACATGAATTAAGAGTATTGTAGTCTACAGTTTATTGTAATTTGCATAATTATTCACACACACAAAAACTATTCTATTATTTGTATTACAACATAAGATAAATAAACAATTGAGCTACACTAGCTGCTACTTAATAATGATTATTGATTATCTTTCTTAAAAAATTAAATTTCATCTGAAGGATTATTGATTATTGTGAAATAAATTTGCATAAATGCTATGTTTCAGTATAGTTTATAATGGTTGTCAATAAAATTCTTTTAAATTCGTAAGCAATTACACAAATCATTGCATTTAACGCATTTTTAAATGTATTCGCTTAACATGATATTAATACATTTAGCAGATTTCCAAATCCACCTACGAGTGAATTGTATCATTAAATAATTGATTCAAGATATATTATATGCGAAATGAATCTAATATTTCAGAAATAACTTAGATACATTTAGTATTTTCAGAAAGACTGAGAAATACAGTAGAATTTAAATTTACACATTTGTTGCAGTTAATATGCAAAAAGTTTAAAGTAATTATTCCAAATATTGTGATTCAATGCTTTAAAAATTAATTATTAATTTAATAGATGTTTGTATTGACTATCAAATTATCAAATAATCTAATCATAATAATCCAATGATAAATGTGTGTGCTTTTAAAAGTTTCAATTAAGGTTAGATTGCATTTTTTTCAATTAAATATTTTCTTAACATTCCTTTCACTTATATTTTTATATTGATATTTCAAAAAATGTATTGCCGCCTACTCTGTCTAGTGGTCAGCATTCCTGACTGTGGATAGGGAGGTCTGGGTTCGAATCCCAGTCGGGGCATGGATGTACTTTCTCGTTCTCTCTCTCCTGTCTTTGTCCTTTCCTTGTATGAGTGAGTTGTGAATGGTTGCCTACCCTATAAACTGGTTCCTATGGCATGTGTGTACTGAGGAAGTCGGATTCCACACCCAATTGCGGTTCAGTTGAAAGAGTGCAGCAGCGCACCCATACTGCCAGTCTGGCTGGCACTCGACAAAAATAAATAAATAAACAAATAAATGTGTTTATGATTTTCGTTTATTGATCAATTAATAATTAAATAATATTATCACCTAACTTAATTCTAATTTATAAAATAAATTACGAAATGTAAATGAGAATATGGGAAACCACAATAAGATCTTCGAAATATAATTTTTCATAAGATAAATTACAATAAACTCACAGTAAAATCTTATAAACTCTTAAATTTTTCGTATATATATATTTTTTTTTCATTTTTGTATTTGTTCCATCCTTACTATTGAAAAAACGTCCATCAAAATGCAAGGTACTTGAAATAAACTAAAATGTATAATTTATTTATTTAACTAAAAAATTCTTAATGTAATACAAAATTATTATTTTTAAATAATTATGCTGATTTCTTTTTTATAATTCTATAATATAATTTATAACACAATCTAATAATTCAATTATTGTTTTCTAAATATAGTGTTGAACTAAATTCCGTCTTCATATTTGAAAGGCGTAAAACTTTTAAAGAAAAATATTATATCGTTTTTAGTTAATGTAAATGACTATGGCATTAGTTATTTTTGTTTAAAATGAAATGTTTGGTGAATGTTAAGTACACAAGAGATATTTTTCAATTACTAAAATATGAGTACATTATTGGTAATAAAAGATTAAAGAAAAAAATTAATTCATTAATTATAATTATATTATAAATAGTCATCTAAATTTTCTGACATTTTGATCATTTTTATCTAATTTCTTTATTAAATACTAGAGTATGTAAAGGATTTTAATTAATGCCGGTGTCTCTTATCAGAATTTATAAATCACATATTTATTTGATATTGAAATTGTTCTTAATAATAAAAAATTGTCATACAGAAAAATTAGCAGAAGAGATTACTATTTTGAATTCAGTAATAACTATTTAATGTTAATACGTATCTCTTTAGTAATTGATAATCAAATTCTTATATCATATAGCTGCAATAAATTGTACTAATTTATATATATAGGGTAGTAATAAAAGTTAATAATATAAGAGCTTATCCCTACAATATGAAATTAATGAATGATATCAGTCATTTTAGAATGTTAAGCATTTCAAAATTAAGGTGAATATATGTGTGAAGTTTATTCCTGTAGAAGTGTGAAAATGACAATTTATTTATTAAAATTATGTACTCTAATTTTATTAAAATTAATAAAATGAGGACGTTTTCAAAATATTTATATAGAAGAAATATAAATTACCTTAAACCTTAATAACTGAATTTAATTTCATTGTAAAGAAATTGTTACATTTTAACCGATTTACAATTTCTATTTCTCATAAAACCACTAAGTTATTAATGAAAAATTCTTCAGACTACGCGCTTTGTCCTCAACCACAATACAATAAACTAAGAAAAATAAATTGTTTTCTTCTTGAGATAAAGTATCTTTTAAGATAAGGCATCAAGAGAATTTTAATAAATATTCCAATAAATAATTTTGTTTAAATTAAATATATTTGGTGATTCTGTATTTCTTTATAATCAAAATAAATTTCTTACTAAAAAACTATTTATAAGGCAAATAATATAGCTAATTAATAAAACACTTCATAATTCCTAAAATAAAATATAAAAATGAATTTTCAAAAGGAATACAATTTAAATAAAAGTAAATTGAAGAAGCAATTTTTTTTTAAAAAAAATTAAGAAATAGAAGGCATTTAAGAAAATTGATTTATAAATAACTTAGCAAGAAAAAATTTATGTTATTTTTTGTTTTTAGAATTTTGAGTAACGAGAAATAGTATTTTTTCACAGAAAAATTCCTCTAAAAATTTTCAAAGTTCAATATAGTAGAGAACCTCAGTATTTATTTTTAACTGCAATATCTCATATATTTATTTTCTAAGAAAAGAAAATAGGGAACATTTTTAACAATAAATTAATTTCGAAAGCGTTTAAAATTTAAAGTATCCACCTATTAGCAGAATTATTGCCAATAATTTACATAAACAGACAAAGATAAAACACATATTTTGCAACGCATGAAAAAGTATCAGCAAAAATAGTGAGAAAATTCAGATAATAAAGTAATGCTTTAAAATAAGGTTATTTTTATAAGAAAAGGAAGCAATGCATGTAAAATCACATAGATATTAAAATTTGAAAAGCACACTGATATTTAGTATTTGTCAATTGCATCAAAAATAGGAAGGAAAGAAAAAAAATTTAATTTTTAGCATAGTTCTAAAAATATGTGCCTTTTTAAAAATAAAATATTATAAATAAATACAATGTTACCCCAAATTTCCAAATTTTTTTGCCCGAAAATAAGTTATCTTTTAATTCTGATTGTTGTGCAAAACCTTATAATATTAGAGGAAAAATCACACAAGGTCAGTTTACCAACGTTGAAAAATAGTTTAAAATATTTATTATGAGACAAATTGTTTTCATCATCTATCTTAAAGCTATATTTAAAAAAATCTTGCCTATAAAATCATGTTTAAAAAATTATATTACTTTTATAAAAACTCATAATAACATAATTCGCATGTTGAAAAGCGCAAAGAATTTAGTCGATATTTTGTAAAAAAAAATTATTATTTTGATCAAAGCACAAGATTACAAAGTATATTTTGTCCGATGGTTAAATTTTCAAAGTTTAAGTGAAAAGAAGCACGGTAATTTTAAATTGGATAATAAAAAATAACAAAAATATTTGATTAGATGCAATGAGAATCCATTACTGCTTTGTATAGTAATTGTATAAACAAATGATAGTTTTTAAAATCAAAATAATAGTAAAGGAAAACCCACTTGATATAAATTTCTAGTCATGTTTATTAGGGGAACCAAAGAAAACTTTAATAGTTACAGTATTTTTTAATTTTTAGTATTTAAACTATATTGTTGTGTCTTAGATGATTCTTAATTTATTCTGATACATTAAGTGGTATCATTCTGTGCATATTATAGTAATATATGTGTATAAAATTCTAATGAATATTTAATTAAAATTTATGCAAACATTTAGTAAATATATTTATTTTAATTATGTTAAAAATATATGAAATATTTAATGGATTTGTATTATAATTTATTAATTTTATTAATTTTTTTAAACTTTAAGCTTGTTTTTATAAGTGTCTCGAATAAATGATTAAATTGCTTCGTATTTGCAGATTGCATTGCTGTTGAAATTCGTCGACTTTCTGTCCCACGCTATATTCAGAACGGGACGAGGGATTCCATTGTTTTAGACTGTGACTATGTATATAACGAAAATGACTTAAGACTTGTAGTCAAGTGGTTTTTCGAAGATAACTTTGAGCCTATCTATCAATGGATTCCTGGACTCAAACTCAAGCATACTTCTGGTGTTCTGAGCAATCGACTGGATTTGAATTATTCAGTGAATACGATGGATGATTATTCGAAATTCAGAGCGCTGAGAATAATTAGACCATCAACTGAATTAAGTGGCAAATACACCTGTCTGGTGACATCTCTTGCTGGACAGGATTCTAAAGAACAAGTTATGACAATATATGGTAAGTTTAGACAACATATTTTGACTGAACTGTTTTAATATTCATACGAATAAAATTGTTGTAAGTTTAAATTGAACATATGGGTACAAATCAAAGAATGGTATATTAAAGTGCTTGGTAAATATTTACTATGTAATAGGTGAATATTTTATAATTATAAGAATATAAGATGTTTTAAAAAAGAAAAGAATAAATTCAAAGCTTGGAAGAGCATACAACATTAAATACTAATCCGATTAAAAATGTAATTCTAATTTAAAAAAATTAAAAATTTTATTTTAAATTAAAAACTCTATTTATACTGTTTCTAATTAAAATGTATTGAAAGGGTTCTTTGAAATATACGAAAACAATTTTGGATTTGAATAAATGTAATTTTTTGTCTCCCTTGAAATACTTGTCATATAATTAATTAATTAACAAAAATCAATGCTACTTTGATATTTGAAACTTTTAAGCATCAGGCAATTAAACTAAAAATACCGAAAAAATGTTTGAAATAGTCTAAAATGTATTTGTGAATTATGCTCTTACAAAAAAAGTATTACTTATTTTTAAGTAAAATAAAATTACTTGTGTTGAAATAATGAACGTTTGTTAAACTAGAAATATAGACAAATATTTGAAAGTTATATGTAAATAATTTTTAATGACTCAATTAATTGGTTTCATCATAAATGATCACTAATTTATCAAAAAAGATGTTTAAGAAAGACTAATTTATCATCACTTCTATATACCACAATTCTTCATCGGTCAAACGCAGGAACTTGCTGGGAATACGCTCAAAGTTGGATTTAAGTTAAATAATTTAAACTGAAAAAAATATATGAAAAAAAACTATCACCGTACACTTTTCTCTTATTTTACATGCTTACATTTGGCACTAAAACTGCCTGAGAAAATTCAGCGTGATTTACAGATCTCATTGCTGTAAACGCATGATGTAAAATTCACATTATTTATAGATACATAAAAATCATTATGCAAAACACTTTATAATTTATAGAACATATTGAATTCTAAATGAAATGGTTTGAAATTGCATAACAATCTCTTACTTATTTTTGAATTAATAAAATTTTGATAATATTACTTTTGCAATCTGGATAAATATAGAATAATCTTAATGTCAAGTAATAAAATATTGTTAATGAGAAATAAGTAATAATCAATCAAATCAATTTCGCGCTAAATAATATTTAAACCATGATGCATTGTTATAAATAGTGATAAAATAGTTTTCTGACTTTAAAATTTGTCATGCAAACAAAGGCGATGCATGACTCACTTTTTACCCCAATTTGATAACTATCCCCAAAAAAATGAAAGAAATTTGGATAATATTTTTTAATCAATCCTAATTTTTATATTTGAAAGGTAGCTGAAACTTTAAGGATATGCAGTATGTTCATCATTTTGAAGGCACTTTTGCTTTTGAGAAGGATCTGCTGCAAATGGGTATCGAGTATGTTTTTTGCTCGAAAAAAAGAATTGTTGATACAGAATTTTCGCGAGAACTATTTCACCATGAAGAAAGCAATATCCCATTTATGTTAAATTGTATAAAAGCTAATATATATAT
>JAPDSC010060302.1:0-12109 GCA_026290005.1 Latrodectus geometricus
TCCCTGCGCCGCATCGCTATTGGACACTGGAGTGAGAGGTTTTGGTTGTTACTTGGGAGTAAATACCTTGACGTAGAGACGATTAATTGGGATTTAATTAGTGGGTTTTTATTATTTTTCATATCATCAAAAAATTTATTGCTGAGTTCTTCAATTCTTTCTCTGATGGTTTTAATTTTTAAATCTTTGTGGAGGTTATAATTTGAGATGTACCATGGGGCGTTTGTAATTAATCTTAGGAATTTATTTTGAAGAATTTGTATAGCATTAATGTGAGTTTTCGCCGCTTGTCCCCAGATTTGGCTTGCGTAAGTTATTCTAGGTAGGATGATTTGCTTGTAAATTAGGATTTTATTTTTCATTGAGAGTTGAGAATTTCTATTCAGTAACGGGTACAGCATAGCGATGGCTTTATCATATTCCTTTATAATTTTTTCTATTTGAGATTTGTAAGTTAACTTATTGTCAAGGATCACTCCCAAGTATTTAGTTCTTTGTTCCCATTCCACTTCTTGGCCGCTAATGATAAGTTTGTTTGGATGACGCCGAAATTTTCCCTTTGAGAAGATGATGGCAGCAGTTTTGTCGACATTCAGTTCTATCCTCCATTTGTTCATCCAGACTTGAAGTACTCTAATATATTTTTGCAATTTGATTTGCAGGAATTTGGCGTTTTGATGTTGGGCCAGGATGGCAGTATCGTCTGCAAATAAGCAAATCATGACGTCTAGTGATGGTGGAATATCACTAATATAAATAGAGTACAACAGAGGTCCGAGAACGCTACCCTGTGGGACTCCTGCTGACATGGTTCTGGGTTCGGAAAGGCAGTCTTGAATTCGGACCGAAAACGTCCTGCTGCTGAGGTAATGCCATAGAATATTGATGATGCAAGGTGGAAATTTGTATTGAATCAATTTGTAAATAAGGCCTTTGTGCCAGAGTTTATCGAAGGCTCTTTTGACATCTAGGAAAACCCCAGCAGTTTTGATGTTATTTTCGAACCCGTCAGTAATGGTGTTAATTACTCGCAGGAGTTGATGCACTGTGGAATGATTTCGGCGAAATCCAAACTGTTCATCCGGGATGATATGTTTTTCTTCGCAAAACTTGATCATCTGGGCGTATATTATTCTCTCCAGAATTTTGGACATGGAACACAGGAGGGAGATTGGACGATAATTCTGTGGGAATTTTTTGTCCTTGCCGGGTTTAGGAATAAAAATTGTTGTAGCTTTTCTCCAGGATTTAGGGAAGTAGTTTAGAGTGAGACACCGGTTAAAAATTTTTGTCAGATAAGTGATGCCTTTAAGAGGAAGATTTTTAAGAACTACATTGTTAATTCTGTCTGGTCCCGCCGCTTTCTTGGCGTGCAAGTTCTGAATAAATTCAATGACCTCGATTGGGGACGTGAGTTTATCAGGTCTTGCAGGATGATTTTGATTAGTTTCGCTGAAGTAATTACGAACGACTCTGTTGACCAACGTGATGTTATCGTTGTCGTATGCCTGGGTGTTTAGTTGCAATGTGTCTTCCAGAGTGTCCGCAAAGACCTCGGCTTTCTCTTCACTGCTGTATACCGGTCCTCTTGGGCTGCTGATAGGCGGTATGGTGTAGTTATAATTTTTGATTTTCCTGACAGCATCAAAGAGGGAGTTGTCTTCCGGGTGCAGCGAATTTAGATAATCATTCCACTGTTTGTTGCGGTAATCAAATAATTTGGAATTTATATTTTTTTGGGCGTAATTTAGACTTCTTTTATCAGCTGGATCTTTATGAATTTGCCATCGTTTTCTTATTCTGTTTTTTTCCATGATTAATTCTTTAATTTCTCTGGGTAGTGACAGGTATTTATAGTTATAATTTTTAGTGGTACTACTATTGTTTAAAGCGATGTTAATTTTGGATTCCAGGTTTTCTACGCTTTTGTTGATTTCATTCTTGGAGTTGATAATTGGGTTTCCAGGTAGCGTCTCACTCAAACTATCCCTAAACTTGTTCCAATTTGTTTTGGTGATGGCCCTTTCATGGAGGGGTACAGCGTTGTGTGGACCAATATCAAAGATGACCGGGTTATGGTCACTTGATAGCTCAGAAATACTTCGGCATTGAAATATGGTGTTATGTTTTGAAATTCCAAAATCAATGATGGAGCTGGATGCATTTCCGTAACAATAGTGCGTGGGCTCGTCCGGGGCGAAGATGTTGAGATCATTGGCATGGATGTAGCTGTTTAGGATGATGCCATTTCTGTTGGGCCTGTTGTGAATACCCCAGTTGGTGTGTTTCGAGTTAAAATCACCGAAGATGAAGGCAGCGTTAGCATGAGCTAAGAGATTGTTTAACTCAGAAGTATCAAGGATATTTCTGGGCGGTATATAGATGGAGGAGAGCAGTATTTTTTTATCATTTGCAGCCGTAAGAAGCACCGAAGAGTTTTCAAAAGTATTAGTGTTGATATCGATTTCAGTGAACTTGAAACATTTTTTATTAGGATGGCGGTTCCACCCCCTCTGTGTGTCCTTCTGTCATTTCGTATGCAATTATAATTTTGCATATTAAGTCTATTTCCTGGGTTAAGATGTGTCTCTTGAATACCTATTATATCGGGGTCCCAGTCGCCCAAAAACTCAGATAGTTCTGTGGTTTTGCTTCTAATTCCACAAGCGTTCCATGAGAGGATTCTTAAAATCGAAGGTTTAAGCATTATTAGGATTATTATTGATAATACTGGCAGTTAATTGTTGTGCAAAATTGATGAAGATTGCATTTATTTGGTTAGAGAGATCCATTACTAGATTATTAATGACGACTGAGCTTTGATTTTGAGGCTTGGGGAGAGCTGCGGATGGCTGAACATTCTGCTGGATTGTGATTGGTTGTTGAGGAGGCGAAGCTGCAGGAGGCGGGGCTTGTTTCTCCTCAAATTGTTTCCTTCTTTTCTCCCAAATATTTTCGATAGGGGGGGAATTGACGAGATTAATTGGGTTTCTGGGACACCCTAGGTAATTACTTGTGTGATTACCACCACACAAAGCACATTTGGCTTCAACATTGCTGGGTTTCAAGCAGTTCTTGGTAAAGTGCTTTTCCCCGCACTTCAGGCAGCGAGGCTGCCGATGACAGTATCTGGAATTGTGGAAGAAACCCTGGCATCGGTAGCATTGCGCAGGGCTTGCTTTCTTCCTGAGTGTTTCAACAGAAACGTGAAAATGCCCGATAAATTCAAGGTCATGAATTTTCTTGTTGAAATCATTTTTTTCCAATTCCACTAAGAAAAGCGGCATGGTGGTATTGTTGTTCCTTCGTCTCATCTGGGTAACGAGTCTTATTTTAAAGTTGTTGGAGGCAAGCTCTTCATGAAGGTCTTTTATGGGGTAATCGGCTGGTAATCCCCTAATAACTTTTTTCATGACACGCTCTCCAGGGAGCTCGTAGGTGTGAGCTTCTATTTTGTTGGCTTCAATAAATTTATTTATTATTCTAAAGTCCTCTACAGATTTGGGTTGTACTTTAACGTACGATTTGGTTATGTTGGCAGTAATTTTGTTATTGACAATTTTATTAATTTCATTAACAATTTTGTTTCCGTTTTCACGGTCATCAAGGAAAACTGGCGGAATTCTTTGAGGTTTTGGTTGGTCGCTTTCTTGGGCGACTTCCATTTCGTTTTCATTGGTGTCACTAGGTGGCGCCACATGTTCCGGTTCATTTTCAGTTTCAATGAGGGCATCAAATCTGTTTTGAGTTGGTATTTTGCTACTTGAGATTTTTTGTATCTCGGCCTTCCTTTTTTTCTTAGGTTTGTTTTCTAAATTTAGGTTATTAACCTGAGACACTAAGTTTTTTTCTCTCTCCAGACGCATAATTCTGGATTCACTCTTTAGTTCCAAGTTGAGTAGTTGTTGTTGGAACTTAAGGAACTCGTGTGATTTTCCATCATAGGGACCTAATATTTTTTGGTTATCTTGCACAATCGCAAGGAATTTAGCAATTTCGTGGACATCCGAGGTTTTTTCTATGTTTGAATAGAATAGTCCATAGTTGAATTCTGTGTATACACAGGCTAGATGACTGATTTTTTCGTCCTGAAATTCTAGTGGTAGAGCTCTACCGGTGGGCGGGGCTGGGTTCTCTCCGACGGAAGCCATGATAGGGAATTTTTCCACGCCGGGAAAAGAACAAAGAAGAGTTTCACAACCGCTCAGGGACTCTGCAAAGCAGAGTGTGAACAAGTGGTTGCTAAAAAATGAAGAAAATAAGAAGGTAAAAAACCAAAATGGCGACCTCAGGGACACAGGACTTAGTTAGCTATGTGTGAGTAGGACTTGTCTTGGAAAAAGAATTCTAAAAATGCGGCACCCAAAGGGATATTCACATTATAGAAGGAGCATGGTCAGAGCACGTCTGTATAGAACAGAGGTCATGACGAGAATACAGAATAACAGAATACAGAATGACAGAATCCCGGCGAAACTGCTTATTTTACTATTTACTCGTACGTTAAGTACCAGCCCTAGGGCTTTTCCTTAGTATGAGGTGCTGAGAGAATGGAAACAAGTTCCGAGTGAAGGAACCCAAGGGGGTCTGGAAAAATGTGGAAGAGAGAGAGAGAGAGGCCGAAGCCGAGCGAGACTGGGGGAGACCGGAGTGACGCAGGAGAAGTTTTAATTATCGGGTCAGTGAACGCTGGTGGGCGGGGTTAGCGATCCGGACGACCAATGAGTCTGTAGGAATAGAGGAGAGTGCAGGAGAACATAGATAATTGAAACTATATACAAATTGAAACTATATACAAAATTCAAAACAATTGAAATGAAAATTAATTACAAAATTTCTGGGTTACATATATTCCGAGTAACAATTGAATTTATTATAAAATGCAGGTGAAATTTCCATCGGTGTAGACCGAAGTTCCGAGTAATATAAATCTATATACACACATACATAACATGAAATCTGACAAACATATATACAGGAAATATTTACAGCGCGTTAATTCTTTTTGCACTAATTTTACAGTTAGACGAAACAGTTTTATTAGTTGCAGGCAACCTGTGTTTGCCTGGGTTAAGGGTCGATTGAATTTTAATTAGGGGGTTATTTGAGTTGTCGACGCCAGTGAAGAACTCTTTGGAGCAGGTTTCAATAAATTCCCGAATGGTAGGGATTTTTAGATCAGCATGGATGGTGAGATTGCTGATAAACCAGGGGGCTTTAAGCAGTCTTCTTAAGAGTTTATTTTGCAATATTTGCAGTGTTTCGATATGCCTGTTGGCTGCCTGACCCCAAACTTGGCATCCATATGTGAATTTTGGTCGGACAATTTGTGTGTAAATTAATAGCTTATTTTTTAATGATAGAGAGTTGCTGTAAATTAAAGTTCTGAGCATTGCGAGGGCAGTATTAAATTTTTTAGTGGCATAATCCAAGTGAATTTTGAAGGTGAGCTTCTTATCTAAGACGATACCGAGATATTTTGTAGAGTCCACCCACTCAAGTTCATCATCAAACAGGGTGAGCTGGGGGGGAAGATACCGTAGATTGCCTTTGGCAAATATCATTGCTGCAGTCTTATCGACATTTACTGCAATTCTCCATCTGATAAACCATTTTTCAAGGTCTACGAGGTAGTTTTGCACCTTAGCGCAGGCGAATCGAGGGTCTTGATGCTGTGCTAAAACTGCCGTATCGTCTGCAAAGAGACAAATCATGGCATTGTGAGGTTTTGGTATGTCCGCGACGTAGATTGAATATAATAGCGGGCCAAGTACACTGCCTTGCGGCACACCTGCCTGAACATCGTACTGGTTTGAGAAGCAGTCGACGACCCTGACAATAAATTTTCTATGCGCCAGATAGTGTTTGATGATGTTGACGAGGTAATTGGGGAAATTGTTTTCAATCATTTTGAACAGGAGCCCATCGTGCCAGAGTTTATCGAATGCCCTTTTTATATCTAGAAAAACTCCCGCCGTTTTTGTTTTGGTGTTAAAGCCCTCAGTAACAGCGTTAATCACTCTAAGCAGTTGATGGTTAGTCGAGTGATTTTTTCTGAAACCAAATTGCTCATCGGGGATAATGTTGTTGTTATCACAATGGTCGATGATGCGGCTGTAGATAATTTTTTCGAGGATTTTCGAGAGGGAGTTTAGTAGAGATATCGGCCTATAATTTTGAGGAAACCTTTTGTTTTTATCAGGTTTAGGGATGAAAATAGTTAAAGCCGTTTTCCAGGCAGCAGGAAAGTATTTTAGCGTTAAACATCTGTTATAAATTTTGGTAATATACGTGATTGCCTTGATGGGAAGATTTTTTAAAATGTGATTGTTAATTTTGTCCACTCCAGCCGATTTCTTAATTTTAAGTTTTGCGATGATTTCGATAACTTCATTAGGTGAAGTAAGGGGTGGATGTGATTCACTGGGTGGATTATCAAAATAGCTATTTAAACGTCTATTGACGATGTTAATCTGCCTATTATCGTAAACATTATTATTGAGTTGAAGCGTCTCATAAAGCGTCGTAGCAAACACCTCGGCTTTGTTAGCGTTGGAGTAGACCATTCCATTTGGACTGCTGAGAGGTGGTACCGAATAATCGATGTTTTTGATTTTCCGTACAACATCATATAGGGAATTGTCCTCAGGATGAACACTTTTGATGTACTCCGACCACTGCTCGTTACGAAAGTGAAATAGCATGTCTTTGACTTCTTTTTGAATTTTGTTCAACTGGCTTTTAGTACTGGGGTCTCTCGTTTGTTGCCATTCTTTACGTATCCTGTTCTTCTCCTTGATTTTATTTTTTAGCTCGTTAGGGATTCTGTAGTGCTTTTGAGCAATATTTTTAACAGTGCTAGACGCATTGATGGCATTAGCGATCTTGGTTTCAAGTAGCGTAATAGCTTCCTCGATCTCCTCGTGATTAGTGATTTTGGGGTTTCCGGTCAAAGTTTGATTAATGTTATATCTGAATAAGTCCCAATTGATAGTTGTAAAAGTTTGGAGGCTTGATGGAATAGCATTGCTGGGACCAATATCGATGATCACCGGATTATGATCACTGTTAAGTTCGGGAACAGATCGCACTTGAAACAGAGTATTATTTTTTGATATAGCAATATCAAGCACAGAATCACGGGCTAACGTATTGTGATAATATGTTGGTTCACTGGGTGCAAAAATATCAAGATTATTATTATGTACAAAATCATGTAAAATACGTCCGTTTAAGTTGGATGCTCTGTTAGGGCACCAGCTCGGATGCGAACTATTAAAGTCACCAAAAATAATGACTGCATTTCCTCTATTCATAAGACTGTTTAGGTCATCAGTGTCCAAGTCAATACTTGGTGGCTTGTAGAAACTAGTTATATACAATTTGGAGTTCTCCATTTTAATTGAGATTGAAGTGCTCTCAAAAGAAGTGTATTCGTCATTTAAAATTTCAAATTGGTAGGAATTTTTAATAAAAATGGCGGTCCCGCCTCCACGGTGCGTCAGTCTGTCATTCCTGATGCAAGTGTAGTTGGCAAGTCTGGCCCTATCACCAGGTTTAAGAAAGGTCTCCTGTATTCCAATAACATCTGGCTCCCAGTCCGTAATAAAGTCCGCAAGCTCATTCAATTTCCTTTTTAGACTATTTGCATTCCATGAGAGAATTCGTAAGATGGATGCTCTAACCATTATTTGTAGTATTTAAATTGGCGTTGTTATTGACCGAGGATAATATATGTAGGAAATTTGCGAATACATTGTTTAGTTGTTTAGAGAACTCGGCAAAAACTTCATTATAATTAGTGTATTGCTTGTTAGCAGTACTTGGAGTAGTTGTAGGAGGCGGAGGAATAACAGATGATTGAGGTGGAGTTGAATGGGGTGTTATTAATTTGTGAAATTGTGTTTTAGTATTGATTTTGGTCTTCGTCTGTGGATGTAGTCTGTGTGGTCACAGTTTAAAATGTTTGTTAGTTCGGGATTTTTGTGTTGTTGTGTTTGTGTGAAAAATTTTTCTGCTTGTTGTGTTATGTAATGTGCGAGTGTGGGGATGCCTATTTCTTCTCGGATTTTATTATTTCTATGGTACCAGGGTGAGTTTGTTATGATTCTTAATGTTATATTTTGTAGTGTTTCAAGTTTTTTAAAATTAGTTTTAGCTGTAGATCCATAAATTTGTGCTGCATACATAATAATTGGTCTTAAAATTGTTGTGTAGATTAGTTTTTTATTTTTAAAATTTAAGTTTGAATATTTACCTATTAAGGGATATAGATTTACTCTGATGGCTGTAAATTTTTGATTAATTTTTTCTATTTGTGGCACCCAAGTTAGTCGCCTGTCCATAATTATACCTAAGTACTCTACTTGTGGTTGCCAATCAATGTCTGTGTTGTGTATGTGTAATTTTGGGGGAAGTTTATTTGAAAATGAAAAAATTATTGCTTGTGTTTTATTTATGTTTAGATTTAATTTCCATCTATGAAACCATTTTACTATTAAATTTGTGTATGTGTTTAGATTATTTATTAATGTGTTATTTAATGTGCCTCTTGTAATTATTGCTGTGTCATCCGCGAATAGTGCTAATTTGTGTGTGTGTGATTTTGGTATGTCATTTATGTATATTAGAAATAAAATGGGGCCTAATTTGCTTCCTTGTGGGACACCGCTTTTGATTTTATATGGGTTTGAGTATGTAGCATCATAGTTAACGCCAAACTCTATCAAAAGCTTTGGCCACATCCAGCATGACTGCAGCAGTTGCTTGCCCAAAAATATACCCTTGATGAATATGTTCTGTAATCCTGAGAAGTTGGTGTATTGTGGAATGTTTGGGTCTAAAACCAAATTGTTCGTTTATAATAATATTGTTGTTTGTGATGTGTTCATTTACTATGTTGAGTATGTGTTCCTCTGCAATTTTACTGATGGTGGAAAGGAGGCTTATTGGTCTGTAGTTTTCAGGTTTGGTGTGATCTTTCCCAGGTTTTGGAATTGGTTTTACTAT
Organism: Latrodectus geometricus; assembly: GCA_026290005.1. Classification (NCBI taxonomy): domain Eukaryota; kingdom Metazoa; phylum Arthropoda; class Arachnida; order Araneae; family Theridiidae; genus Latrodectus; species Latrodectus geometricus. The sequence continues at coordinate 9,010 of JAPDSC010060302.1, forward strand.
TGCATTTTTCCATGTGTTTGGAAAGTGTTTATGTATAATGATGTTATTTATAATTTGTGTAATGTTAATAATGTATTTCATTGTGAGGTTTTTAAGCATTGTGTTAGTGATGTTGTCCTGACCTGGGGCTTTGCCTTTTTTAAGTTTTTAATGCTTTGTATAATTTTGTCTGGTGTGATTTGCTGTGTGTAGTCTTTACAATTGGTGATATTAAGTTTTTGGATGATTTTTTCAATAACTTGTTTAGTGTTTATGTCTGTTTCATTTGTGTTTGTGAATTGTGTTTTGAGATGTGTGGCAATGGCTTCTGTTTTGTCTTGTGAGGAAATTATTGTTTTGCCATTGTGTTGAAGTGTTGGAATGGGTGTGAATTTATTTTTTAATTTTTTAGTGGCTCTCCAAAGGGAACCCCTTTGTGTGTCAAGGTTTTGTATATATTGTTCCCATTTTTCTTGTTGGTAATTATAAAGTGAGTTTTTAATTTTGTTATTTAGATTGTTAACTTGTTTTTTGTCTATTGGATTTCTATTGTTTTGGTATTGTCTTCTGATTTTGTTTCTTAGTTTGATAAGTTTTTTGATTTCTGGTGGAGGTAGGGTGTCTTTGTATGGTACTTGTGTAGTTGAATTTTTATGGGCAGATTGAATGTTTTGTGTTAGTTGAATTACTCTATTTTCAAGTTCTTGTGTGTCCTGAATAGGTGTGAAGTTAAGTTTCTTAATGTCAAGTTCTGTTTTGTATTTTTCCCAGTTGGTTTTGTTGTAGTGAGTATTGGTTTTTTCTGTTGTGTTGAGATTAAAAGTTATTTGTACTGGGAAGTGATCTGATGAGAGTTCATTTAGTGTGTTAACTTTAATTAGTGGTGGTGGGTCTCTGGCAATGGCAAAGTCCAGGACATTTCCATGTATTCTTGCAGTTCTAGTGTAAGTGTTTGGTGCGATTAGTGTTAAATGTGAGTTTTTAATGTAATTTTTTAAGATAGTGCCATTTTTGTTGGATTTTGGGCAGTACCAATTTTTATGTTTGCAGTTGAAGTCTCCACCAATTATTGTTCTGAAGTTAAGGTTTAAGAGAGTGTTTAAATCAGTGGTGTATTCTGAATTTGTGTTGGGTGGAATATAAAGTGATGTTATTAAAATTGGGGTTTCATTTGTTGGGTAGTATTTAATTGTGGTGGTTTCAATAAATTTATATGCTGGGTTTGTGATGATTGTGTATGGTAGATGATTTTTAATGAAAATTCCTGTGCCTCCTTGTGCTTGTTTGTGTTGGTTTTCTCTAGGTGTGTGTATAAAGTTGTAGTTAGGTATATTAAATTTGTCTTTGTTTTTAAGAAAAGTTTCTTGTGTGAGTATTATGTCTGGATTGTGTTCTTTAGTGAAAAGTATTAATTCTTGTTTTTTGTGTTTAATGCCTTGTGCATTCCATGTTATTATTGTGAATGATTTATTGTTGTGCATTGTTTGTGTTTGATGGAGTGCTTGATAGGTTTCCCATAAAATTTATTAACTCCATCATTTTTGTGGTGTTGTCAGTGATTGTGGCCATTTTTGTGTTAAATTCCTGTAGTTTGTTTCCAAATATTTGGTTTATGGTTTGGCAAAATTTTATTATTTCACCAAGATTTTGGAGTGCACTGAGATTTTGTATATTTAAGGTGTTTTGTGTTTGTTGTGGTGCCTGTGAGATTGGTAGCTGTGGGAAATTTACATTTGTGTTTTGTGAGGCAACTTGTGCCCAAGTAGTGTTTGTTTGTGTTTTGTTGGTGTATGTAGTTTGTTTTTCTGTTTTGGGAGCTCTTGGGCATCCCCTCCAGTTTGCTGGATGTGGTCCTCCACAATTTATGCATTTTGCAGGGGTATCTTTTGATTTAGTGCACTCTTTTGTGCTATGTTCTCCTGCACACTTGAGGCATTTAGGTTTACAATAGCAATTATTTGAGCCATGGTTCCAATTTTGGCAATTGTAACACTGGTATGCACCAGGTCTCGGTTTGTATGCTTCTACATTCACTATGATGCCACATAACTCCTCTATTTTGTAAATATCTTCTATGTTTTCAGTTTTATTTAATTGTACTTGAAATATAGGTAATTTGTATTGGTCTTTTGACCGTCTTAATTGTGTTATTTTAGCTACCTTAAATTTTCTGTCTTCTATTTCTTCTTTTATTTCCTCTATGTCCATGTTAGTGGGGAGTCCTTTGACAACAATTTTTACTGGTTTATCCCCAACTCCTGGGATGATAAAATGATCAATATTATTTTCTTGTAACATTTTTCTGTGTGTGTCTATTTGCTTGCATATTACTTTTAGGTTTTCTCCTGAAGTTTTAATAGAGTATTGTGCTTTATCGATCTTGGATTGTATTAATTTCATCAATTTTTTAATGCTGCCATTAGTTTTCATTAATATGGGTGAAGTTGATGGCGGGTTGTTTATTTTTTCTTGTGCTTTAATTTTTGGTGTTTGTTTATGTTTATTTGTGTTTGGAGTTGGGGAGGTGTTTTGTTGTGTGTTTGAGGGTTTTTGAGTATTTGGAATTTTAGTGTTAGTTGTGGTTTTGGTGTTGGTATTTTCCGCGGGTGTTTTTAATAAAGGTTTTTTGCTTCGGTTTCTGTGTTTGTAAATTTTGAAACTCTCCTCATCGTCAGTGTTGCTTGAACTAAACATATCTTCGTTTGTTCTTTTGCTATTTTTATCTGGAGTTAGATTATCGATTTGCATTTCTTCAGTTGTTTCTAAAATTTGGATATCGTTAGAGAAATTTTTTGAAAAATTTGGTTCAATGGGTTTATTAACTCTATTGTCATTTTTTGTTATTGTTTTGTTAGTTGCATTTGCCACTATTATATTTTCAATACATTTTTCATTAATATTAATTAATTCATTTGATATAGAGTTTACGTTAATATCATTCATTTCAATACAATTTACATCGTTAATGGAACTATTAAGAACAATTATGCACCAATTAAGGAAGTTCCACTTACCTTTGAGGTTTGATGATTTTTCCATTTTGGCTTCGATGTTTGCATTTAGGAATTGTCCAATAGTTTCTCTACGAGCACAATTTTTGTCCGCTAGGACATTTTCCATC
>JAPDSC010060303.1:0-15283 GCA_026290005.1 Latrodectus geometricus
CGAAAATGTATCGAATTTTCTGTTTGTTGTCTTCCATTTTTAAAACCTTGTACTCGTAACTGAATGAATGAAACAAAAAACCGCGAGATGATATTTTAGTGTCAAATGTCACCTTTCCAACGAGCATAAATCTGAAATTGTTTGATATATACCGCACGAGATATCGATCACTACAGACGTCTACCGAAAAAATAATGGATTACTTTTTCCCCAAAATAATATTTTATGGGTTCATTTTATTACAAACATTTAAAGTTTGGTGAAAAACGTATTTATTAATGTTAGACCTTATAAGGCAACAAGATTCTAGATTTGCATGGGATTGGAAACATTATAAAATTTCAGCCATTGGAAATACTTATATTTGCACGGCATAAAATCTTTTATATCTGGCAAGAGTAAAAAATAACTCTGACGATATAGTTTGATAAGAATTCCTAAACGAGAGACTGCCCGAACATGCATGGCGTAGATTCAGGCCACTCTGTTCATATCGCATTGACATCTCAAAAGTATATGAAAATTGCTATGCTTAAATACTGCAAAATGCAGTAGTTAAGGTACACCGCTTATTTATATTATTATTAAAATTAAATTTTCGGTTAAAATCCTTCATAATTAGTACCACATGTGATCGCATATACCTTCGATAAAAATGTAAGAATTTGATAATAGAACAAACAATTTTTAAAATATAGTTAAATTATTAAGTTTATTTAGTATAACAAGCACATTTTAAAGTATTCAATGGGTTCATATAAAAAAATTTTTTTAAATTCGGAGAAAAACGTATTTATTTTTGTCAGACCTAATTTGGCAACAGTCTTCTAGATTTGCATGGGATTTGATGATTTCTTAATATTTCTAGCCTTAGAAAATACTTATTTTTTCAATGCATGAAATCTCTTGTATTTGGCAACAATAAAAAATAATTGTGACGGATATAGTTTGATAATATTTTCTAAGCGAGAGGCTGCCCGAACATTTATGTTGTGGATTCAGGTCATTGCGCTCATATCTCATTGACCTAAACCAGAGATTTCATTTTTAGCAATATCTGTAGATATATCGAAAGTATATGAAAATTGCTAGGTTTTCAGATTGGAAAATCCAACAAATAAGGTATGGCGGGTATTTATATTGTTTATAAAATTAAGTTTTCGGTTCAAAATTCTACATATTTAGTACCACATTTAAACGCATCTGCCTTCGATGAAAATATAAAAATTTGACAAAAGTATATAAAATTTATAAAACAAATTATTAGGTTTATTTAGTATAACTTGAACTTTATAATATATTTTAAGGGTTCATATTGTTACAAAAATGTAAAGTTCCAAGGCAAACGTATTTATTTTTGTTAGACCTTATTTAGCAATAAGCTTCTAGACTTGCATGGGATTTGATGCATTCATAAAATTTTCAACCAGAGGAAACACTTATTTTAACAATAAATGAAATATCTTGTTTCTGGCAAGAGAAAAAAATAATTGTGACACATTAATGATATTTCCTAAACGTGAAGCTACCCGAATATGTATGGTGGGGATTCAAGCCATTCCGTTCATATCGCATTGACATCGACCCGAAATTTCATATTTAACAATATCTGTTGATTTATCAAAGTATATGAAAATTTCTATGTTTTAATGTTGTGAAATGCAATAATTAAGATACTCCGGACATTTATATTGTTGTTAAAATTCAGTTTTTGGTTCAAAATCTTACATATTTAGTACCACATGTGACCACATCTACATTCTATGACAATATAAAAATTTGACAATAGAACATAAAATTTATAAAATATACTTAAATTATTAGGTTTATTTAGTATAACATGCACTTTTTAATAAATTCAATAGATTCGTTTTATTAGAAAAATATAAAGTTTGGAGAAAAGCTTATTTAATTTTGTTAGACCTTATTTGGCAATAAGCTTCTAGATTTGCAAGGGATTTGATGCATTCACAAAATTTTCAGCCATAGAAAATTCTTATTTTTACATTGCATGATATCATTTGTATCTAGCGGAGTAAAAAATAATTGTGACACCTATAGTTCAATAATATTTCCTAAATGAGAATGTTGTTGAGATGTGAGTTCTTAATTGTATTGAAAATTAATGATACATGTTTAAGCATTCAATTATTTATTATCCTGTAAGCATGCGTAGAACTGAACAACATATAAATAAGAAGTGAAGTTATTATAAACTAACGAACACTCTCGTCATTCTCTATCGACATCTTTTCTTCTCTCTGTCTAAGAAAATGTCATCTCGCTACCTCCACAGGGACATCTCACAATTGTTACAGTTATCGCAGATCATTACAATGTATGTTGTTGATTCAGACTATTCCTTTCATATAGCAATGATCTCAACCAGAAATTTCATATTTATTGGGTTGGAGGGAACGTTCTGTCGTATGATGTTTTGCGATCCATGTTGGAAAATAATCCACATTTAACAAGTCGAGAAATTGCAGAACAGTTTGGCATTCCTCATACAACTGTTGGAGATCGCATTAAATCTCTTGGGTTTGTGTTAAAGCAAAGTGTTTGGGTTCCACATGAATTAACGGAAAAGAATTTGTCTGATCGTGTAAGAATATGTTCATCACATCTGATTAGACACAATGTGGAGCCGTTTTTGGAAAGGCTGGTTACTGGAGATGAAAAGTGGATTCTTTACGAGAATATTAAAAGAAAAAATCTTACTGCAAACCAGGAACATCATCAGCAACAGTTCCAAAACCAAGTATCCATCAACGAAAAGTACTGCTTTGTTTGTGGTGGGACAGGAAAGGTCCAGTGTATTACGAGTTGCTGAAACAGGGAAAAAACATCAACGCGAATCTATACAGCAATCAGCTGGGTAAATTGAATGCAGCTATCAAAGAAAAAAAGCCGGCATTAGAGTCCAGAAAAGAAATAGTGTTCCATCGGGATAATGCTCGCACGCATACTGCATTGGTGACACTACAAAAACTGAATGCGTTAGGATGGGAAATCCTTAGTATCACCCCGTATTCACCTGACATTGCACCCTCTGATTATTACCTGTTCCGATCTCTGCAAAATTATCTAACGGGAAAAAAATTCAATTCTTTTGAAAATGTTTCTAAGGCAGTTTCTGACTTTTTCAACTCCATGGATGAGAACTTCTACAAAACAGGAATTTACAGGTTACCTGGAAGATGGCAACAGGTTGTAACAAATAACGGAGCATATAAAACTGATTAATATTAAACACATATTTTTATAAATGAATTCAAATATTTTCTTTAAAATACGACAGAACTTTCCCTCCAACCCAATAGTAATAATTGAGGATTTATCTAAAGTATATGAAAATTTCTAGGGTTTAATATTGTTCCCTGGAATGAGCCTGGAGGCATACATTTTTGAGCCATTTCCTTAAATCGGGCAGAGTTTTTCCCGTGAAGGAGATCGTTGCCGATAGTGAAAATTCTCCAGGCGCCTATTCTTGCTTCTCGATCTGGATCGTATTTCCGCAATTTCCTTACGTAGCTCCTTTATTTCCTTGTTGAGAGAATCGAAGTTGTATTTCTTTTCTACGGTGAATGATGATTGAGTAGGAACTTAACTGCAAAGGCATTCTGAGGAGTAATTTGTAGAATTCTATCGGCAATTTTAGCAGCTTTGTCGGAAGTCTCTGACTTCCGACAATCGATGCTAGGATCGTCTGCACTGGAACTGGCATTGTTTGATTGAAAAGCTCCAGGAGTAAGGAATCATCGATGTTGTAGTTCTCGGCTCGACATTTCATGTTCCGTAAAATTGCCGAAGGCTTCCGGTCTCCCAGATATTCCCCAGCTAACAACCACCAAATTTCTTGATGGTGATTCCAGGTAATGGGCCAGTATGACGACGAATGCACGCTGCCAGTGTGCCTTCACCACGATGCCTCCAAACATGGATGCGACTATCATGATGCTGTACACAGAACCTGGATTCATATGAAAAGATGACGTCTCGCCATTCGTGCGCCCGGGTTCGTCGTTGATCACACCGTCATTGAAGGCGCTATTGTCTATGACGCAGCGTCAAGGGAAGCCGCAGCCATGGTCTCCGAGCTGAGAGTCCATGCTGCTGCAAACGTGGTCGAACTGTTCGTGCAGACACTTGTTGTCTTCCAAACAACCCCGTTTCTTGACTCACGGCTCGTGATGTGGTTTGCACAATCCATTACGGCCATGCGGATAATATGCCTGTCTTCTCGTCTGCTAGTGATAGTTGGCCGTTGAGATCCCGCATGGCGTTCCGTATTACCGTCCTGAACCCATCGATTCCATATTCTACTAACAGTCATTGGATCTCGACCGACGCGAGCAGCAATACTGCGATAAGATAAACCGCAATCCCGGTACGCTACAATTCCATCTTTATCAAAGTCAGAAACGTGCTGGTACGCATTTCTCCTTCTTACACGAGGCATCACAACAACTTTTCACCAGGCAACAACGTTCAAATGCAATTTGTGTATGAGGAACCGGCTGAACAATTTCCTCATTTAAACACAATGTAGGTGTCGCTACTGGCGCCTGCTTTGTCTGAACGTGCTGAAAAGCTAATCATTTGCATATCACAGCACCTTCTTCCTTTCGTATAAATTTCACATCTGTAGCATGTCGCCTTCTTGGTATAGCAATTTTAATTGCCAGTAGTGTACTTTGATATACCCCCCCCCCGAATCGGAAATTTGGCGAATTTATTTCCCTCGCCAACCATAATAACTGTTTTTGGCGCCTTTTTTTTCGCCAAGTTGGATTCTCTCTAAATACAAATAATTAATACATAAAAAACTTTTAAAAAAAATTCAGAAAATGGTACAAAATACAAGAAAATACTAAATTTGGCAACAGCAAAAACCTAAATTGGTAACACCAAAATAAGAAACAGCAACCCTAAAAAGTCCATAGGGAGTGCCAGATTTGGCGCGTAATTTTTGGCGGGTATATCAAAGTTGTTCCCCGCTGTTGAATATGTTATTATAGTCTTATTTATTAAACTTTCATTACGTGCATGAAAATTAGTAGTGTTTCAGTCAACCTCAAGAATGTTTTAAAGGATAAAACAATAACAGTATTACAGAGTAATTTTACGTTGCATTGCACAAAGTAGAAGGAAGTGTGAAAAGTTTTGTTGCCAGTTGGACTGTAGAAATTAAAAACACAGATTGAGTTCCTATGATTAGTAACATTGTGTGCCTGACGCTAATCCCATAAATTTACTTGCGAGAATTTAGCCTGAGAGCCTTGTACTTGATGAAAATTCGGTGGTCAAGCTTTGAGAAATTTATGAGGGTTCACTTAAAATATGTAGAATTCGGTTAAAGTTTCGCAGTTCATGTTAAGATAGTTGAGAAACTTTTGAATAAATTTTCAGTTTGGATTAAGTTGCAGCAAGTTGTCGTGTGATGTTTAAGGTTTGGAGATATACGATTGGGCTAGGGCTTGGCCTTCTTTGTTAGAAAGAAGTGAACTAAAAGAGAATGACATTATCATTAAAGAATTGACAACAGAAACGAAGAGTTTAAAATTTGGCACAACTTTTGCAGGTCCATTTCTTAGACACCCCTGAACGTGCTACAGGAATCAAAGCATTTAAAATGTACATTCATGAGCTTCGCAATGAAATCTGTGCATTTAGAGCTCGTCAGTGATATATGTACTCAAGCATATACTGGAGACGAAAAAAATTCATCTCATGATAGGTAAGCTAGGTGAAATATTCAGCGATTATGGAATTTCATAAGTACAAAGAATTATTTAAAAAGTGTACATCTTTAATACTCATTTGACTAAGGAAGAAGTTAAGTGGACAATATATTATCGTTCAACTCCTCATTTTTGAGGTAAATGCGAAAAATAGCTGTTGAATGAATGGTATGATATAGGATCGTAAATCTAACAAGAGGGAACAAAATTCCCAAAATCGGAAATTTGGCGACTTTTTATCCTCGCCAAGCAAAATACCAGTTTTTGGCGCCTTTTTTTTCTCGCTAAATACAAATAATTAATAACAAAAAAACTAAAAAAAAACTCAAAAAATGGTACAAAATACAAAAAAAAATACTAAATTTGACAACAGGAAAAACCTAAAAAAATCTAAATTGGCAACACCAAAATAAAAAATAGCAACCCTAAAAAGTCCGTAGGGAGTGCCAGATTTGGCACTTAATTTTTGACTGGGGTATATCAAAGTTGTTCCAACAAGAGTTTTCTACATGCCCAATGATTATTGAATAAGCACTTAATGCTCATCCTTTAGTTCCTACTTCTAAGGTCACAAATGATTTTTCTGCCACAACACTGGATCACTTCATCGTCAGTTCAATAATATGATTCAGCAAAAAGTGATTTTGAACCAGATTTTAACGAGAAAATTTCCATCAGTCATTTTAGAACTGGTGTACCAAAGACTACTTGACTTGGTTACCAAGTACGTAAGTGAAAAACTATCAATGCTGATTTATTTATGAGTGATTCAGTGTTCATTAAAAATGATAAATTGCTTTTATTTAAGTGAAAAAAAAACGACAAAAATTAATGCCATTTATATAATAATAATCTTGAACCAAACTTCCGGTGTATTTATTTGATGTTGATATTTTATTATAAATATGATTTTATTTTTGGAACAACTTTGATATACCCATCCCCCCCCCCAAAAAAAAATTAAGCGCCAAATCTGGCACTTCCTACGGACTTTTTAGGGTTGCTGTTTCTTATTTTGGTGTTTCCAATTTAGGTTTTTGCTATTGTCAAATTTAGTATTTTCTTGTATTTTGTACCATTTTTTTAGTTTTTTTTTTAAAGTTTTTGTTATTAATTATTTGTATTTAGCGCGAAAAAAAGCGCCAAAACAAGTATTTTTCTTGGCAAGAAAAGTCGCCAAATTTCCGATTTGGGGGATATATCAAAGTAGTTCCTTATTTTTAATTTATGCTTTATATTCACAATAACCTTTTTCAATTTTCGCTTAAGTTGATAACGAATCCATTGGAGCCAAGTATACTATAACTAGAGATGTAAAATTTCTGAGAATTTAAATATAGGGAATTACGAGAATAAACCAGAAATTTTAGGAAGTTTGAGGAAATAAAGGCAACCAATCCTATTTCGTATAATGGATTACGTATATGAATCGAAGTGAATTGAACTATGTAACTGTTATGCAAAAAATATGTCATCCAGAACGAAAATAAATTAATGCGTGCAGTTGAAAACAAATACTTATCAAAACTATGAAATAGGATTTATCAGTACTTCAGAATAAATGTTTTTTCTTATAAATTCATACTTATCACGAAAAAAAAAAAAAAGTTATTTTCTCGAACATTAATTTTTAAAGTTATCCTAATTATTTTTATGGAAAATAATTCGTCTTAAGTTACAAGGGAAAGTTTTTTTATAATTTTAAAAAATTGTTGAAAAATACTTCAATATAAATAGTAATGCTCTTTTTTGAGAACTTAAAAAAATAATCGAATTTTCAAAGGGGGCATCATAATAAATTTTTGATAAAAAATAAATAGAATTTATTATATTATCAGAATATTTTCAAAATCTTTAAGAACTTTCGAGAAATCTCGAGTAGTTTTAAAATTTACGGGGATTTTCAATCTACCTGTGGAAATAAACCGCGTTTATTCCGCCGGAGAAATACTGGCTTCGATTCAGTCAACAATGAATTTTTATAAAAATAAGAAATTTCTCATTTATATTATCGACTGAGAAACGATGGGTCAAGACTTTAAGATAAATTTTAATAAATTTTTTAGCAAATTTTCAAATATTAAAGTATATGCATAAATACCTTTAGGGGTGTAATCAAAGATATTAATAACAAAATTTTTTATTTCCAATCGCTAGGTTTTTATAAAAAGGCTGTTCCACGTATATGGTTCCCAAGATGCCACAAAAAATTGTTCATATTTTTATAGAATTAAAAAAAGATGTTTAAAATTGATTTTTTATAATTAATTTAAAGTAAAAAAAGCTTTTTTCTTTATGTCAAAAACAAAATGATCGTATCAAACTCTCATAGGGGGAAAAAAATGGCATGAAGCTCATAGGGGAAAAAGTGGTATGAGACTCAATTTTTCCTCTACTTATAATGTAAATTCCAAAAATAAAATATGTTTTTAATGATTAACCCTTCTTTGCATGATTTTTTCTTTATTGGTGAAATAAATCAAGTTGATATAATTCATGTTCAAAATTAAAGGAAAAATGGTTAAAAAAAATCTTAGTATATATTTATAGTATAAATTGAGCAAAAAACAATATGCTAAAAATTTCCATCATCATCCAAAGTTAGATCATTAGCTTAGTACTCAATAGAAATAAAAGAGGAAAATAACAGAAACACGTGTTACAAACCTTTCTTCCACTCATTTTCAATTTTTTAGCAATAGAAACTCTAATATAATAAAACAAAATTATAAACGAAATCATACGTTTATGGCAACTACAACAAACAGTGGAATGAGACAACTTTAAGCACTGATAATGACACTTGTTTATTTTTGACAGCTATGTTTCTTTTGATGCAATGGACATTAAAAAGGTATCCAAACACGATCCACTTAAAGTGAACTTGTTCTTTTATAAAATTTTTGGGCATTATAGGTTATAATGGAAATTTCCACCATTATAAGTTTAAGGTTAAGGCAACTTTAAATTATTCTGCCTAATATACATTTCACAAAAACTTTAGTATAATTGGCAGTGAAGATGCCTTAATCAAGGAAGCTCCAAACTTTATTTTCACAATCAGGGATTCCACAAACTGCTTACATGGAACATATAATTTTTGATAATTGGGAGCTACATTTGTCTCTTCATAGTTTAGTTATTTTTAAGCTATGTCCATTGGAAAAGCCATGTGTCCTGATTATTTAGGGCATCCTTCTCATTATCGGGAGGTGGTGAGTTCGAATCCCAACTTAACCGAACATCCGTCGCGATCGGTGAAGGCAGCTGAGACACATTATATAGGTTAGGCTTGCAGGTCAAGTTTGGGCTGTCTTCTGCTTGGTCCCTGCTTATAAATTACAAAAACTTCCACCTGTCTATTTTCATTTCACTTTTGGCATGGTACAGGGAAGTATGTTAGTGCAACAGATCTGCCACTGGATGTGGAGCGCCTCACTTCTTCCAGATCCCCATGGTCCTAACTTGTCATTTCCCAGAATTATAAATCAGTACCTTAAAATGTAATTATTTGAAAGCACAAAAAATTATATTGTGCTTTTATTAAATAACAAATTAACATTTTCTGGCAAATTTACAAAATTTTTTTAAAAAAACTTCATTCTGGGGGGGGGGGGACTTATTTTGCATAAGTCAACATTTTTAAATTGTTACACAGCTCGTTTTTGGTTTGCCAAGTTATGTTAATTTTCACTTGATGTGCATATTTATACTATTTTTAAGCTTTGTACAAAACATGATAAATACACACATTTGTGAATAAAATAGTCAAAATTTGTAATGATTACAAATAAAATAATTTTGTGCAATATTTGATGAATGTACAAAGAAAAATGTAGTCTCAATTTGAGGAAAGATTAATTAAATAATATATATTTTATGAACTTAAATTTTAGGCAATTTATGAACTGTTAATTATTTACTGTGTAATATACACTAATTAATTATTAAATGACTTAGTTTTTTTTTTATAAAAAACGATAACTTTTTGTAAACAAAGCAACAAATGTTTATTAATTAACAATTTCACAAATATAAACATTTTAGCAAAAGCAGTAAACAAATTTTCTAATCAAAATATGATGAGTATAAAGTGCGGTTTTTATTTAACCCATAAATATTATAAAATTAACCAAACATTTATTATAAAACCATAACCTTTAAAGTATTATCGTAATATGTAAATAACATCTGAATGCATAAAAAATAAATAAAATAATAATAAATACATTTAAAATGATATATTGTTAAATCAAAGAATTCCAAAACAAAAATTTATTAAATTTGATCATGAACAAAAAAATAATTTTAGTAACATTTAACATTAATTGCAGAAACATAAATTCCCAGTATAAAACATCATCAATGGTAAAAATTTTCAAATGTTTAAATAAGAAATTAATTATTTTTATTTAGTTTTTCAGCCAATACAAATATAAGCAAATTTTATATTCACATTGGAAATAACTATAAAAACGTATGTATTTCTATAACTTAGAAATTAGGATGTTACAAAAAATGCATTACTAGAAAAGAAATTTTACAAAATGAAAGTTTACTTAAATTACATAAATATCATTCAATGAAATGTACCAAATACAACAAATACAAACAACATTATAGATAACAAAAGTTTAATACTATTAATTTCTTTTCAACATTTACAGATAGTTGAAACATGCTGAAAATTGAGTATAATTTTAAAGAAATAGACGAAAAAAAATAAGTTAAATGTTAACTATAAGAAATCAATGTTTTATAGACAAAATACAGGATTTTCAACTCCAAATTAAATTTTAGACATTTTAAGTACAGTAATTAATAAAAACTTACATTTTAAAAACAAACTTTTCGTAAAAGAAATGCTGTTTAAAAATTAATTTTTTTTTGTTGAAAACTATCTTAATCTTGATATGTATTATTTTTAGATTAAAATTTGATATCAAATATTAATCTGAATTTAATTATTTGAAGAAAAATTTGTAAAGGCTTAGAAGAATATTATATAATATTTTGACCACTTTCAACAAACTTTTATGATCTTAAATATTGTGTATGGAAAAATTCTACTATTTTTTTTATATCAGATTCTTATGGAAATTATATGCATGTGCGGTTGAGTATAAATACTTCATATAAACGTTATTCAAAATTTAAATTTTTTCTTATAATCTAGTACAAAGAGTTCAGATAAAAATTGAAAGCAAGCAAAGCTAAACATACTTTCTATTTGTGTAGAGTAAGATTAGTTTCACTTTGTGCTCTTGAAATATTAATTTAAGAATTACTGAAACTAAGAAATATTTTACACAGAATATTGTATATTATGTATAAAAAGATCACAATATCTATATAATAACATAAATTAAATTTTACTATTTTTGAAACAATAATAAAATACTCTAAATAAGAAACAGTAGCAAAAAATATCTATCACTAGCCTATCACCCAAATGTGATAAGTGCAACTATTGTTAAAAAAAAAGGACATATTTATTATATGTGCACTAATAGTATGAGAAATTTTTGAAGTCAATGTAGACTATGCAAAACATTGAAACGTAATTTACATTGTGATTTTGTTTTTTAAAAACACATAATGACTATGAATTTAAGACATAAGAAACATTAAATCAATTTCTAGAAATGATATAAAATACACGTTTTGTAAATTTGAGCACTTAACCATCAAAGAATTGTGATACTATCATGTAATTGTACAGAGTATTTTTGATATGAGAAAATGCAAACTAATCAGTAAGTTTTTATTTTATAATCAATGTAAGGGAGATTATTCTTTAATTTCAGAAATAAAAAAGATTATTGTTGATTGATTGATTGATTGATTGCCACAATTGCATTTACTGTCACAACAAGTAATTTAAAGACACATAGTTCAGTTTTTAAAATTAAACGGTTAATGCACAAAATTCAAACTAAATTAGGAATTACCAACAGCAATATTTTGTAGCAGCTTGGAAAACATCCTCACAAACCAAAATTTATAAAGCTCAGAACATTACTAATCAAACTACAATAGAAAAAGCAAACAATGAAATCAATCCAAGCCACCACCATAATACTGACAAGGGATGTAGAACAATTTAAAAGGTGCAACATAAAGATATCAAGCCATGTTCTAAACGCAAAATTTATGACAGGAATATATAAAGAACAGTAACTTATCAGACCAAACAAAATATTTGAAAAGAAAAATCTAAAAGAAACAGTCTTCTTTATTTAAGAGAAAAAACTTTGATAAGGATAAAAGAATAAATTGCAAGAATGACAGTCAAACCTTTTGATACTTTAAAACCATTACAAACTTTAAATTTTTTACAACATTAATGATTTTAAGTAAACTGAGTAGTGAAATAATTTTTGTTTATTTATTTCTTTTCATTAGATTTAACAATTAGAGATTGTTAATAGCAAAGATGTTTTGGAACTGACACTAAAAGCAATTAAAATCTAGATGTATTCCAACAGAACTTTGTACCTTCTTATAAAGCTTAGACAAAGCAAGGATGGACGACTTCTAATTTACACAATCATATTGCACTTGGCATTAAACTTCCTTTTACTTTAATTATTATTTTAGTCTCCTGAATTATTTGTGAAATATTATAAAAAAAGAGAGACCAATCAAAACTTTGACATTATGATATTCTTAAAAATATTAACTCAATCAAAAATGTTCTCAAATATTAAATACACTCTGTACAATGGAATTTAAAAATAAAGAAATGTATATAATACCTAAAATATATTTTAAAAAAATAAACTTGTATAATTGATTTAAAATTGCATTTACATAAGATACATAAATAATATAAATATTTGTTTCAACAAATTATATACATTGTAATTTTTACAAATAGTTTTGAAAAAAGATTTTATTGATATTAAACTCACTCAATTATAGTTTCATTTTATTTTAAATATTCTTATTTGGGAAAGCAAAAAATAACGAATAGAATTAAACTTGATTCATAAAAACAGATATAAAAAAAAATTCCATTAACACCAATTTTATTATGTAAAAATTTAATGAAAAACTTGAGTTAAAAAGTGATTTTAAGAATCCCTTGCTTTTAAAAACATTAACGATAGATTATTTATGTTTCATGTTATGAGGAGTAATAGTAGTACGATTGTTATAGTTGTATTATACTTTATGGAAAATTCTTGCTAACCAGGAAAAACACAAACCTCTTTCCCCTAAATATATACATAATCACCTCTAAAAATATATTTACAATTTTTAGGCACCATTTTTCATTACAGGGAAATGTTACACCATAATACAAAATCTAAATAGTTGAACACTGATATTATGCCCACTATTTTCCACACAATATCTTTAAGACTATGTAACAACAAGCTCTTTGAAAACCCATTTTTGTCCATTTAATGCATCATTGCAAGGTTGCAAATGAAGACTTCCTTTTATATGGCTTAGTTCCAGGCATTTTCTATGCTGTTTATGATATAACATCTTCTTTGCCTGTGTTCATAAGCAAAAACACACATTTACTGATAGAATAAACAGTATTTACAATATAATAATTATCATCTTTAATATTAAACACATTTAGTATAAATAAGACTCATAGTTGCAAATTCAATATAAAAAACAATCAAAATTTATTTTCTCATAATTTCTGCATTTAATGATCAATATCATTATTACCATAAGTAAAAAAAGCCTTTAACCCCTTAAAGCACGAGTTTTTTTCGAAAAAACTTCCAAAAATTATCCATATGCCATCTATGTTAAAAGTTTAATTATAATTTAATATTAATATAGATGGCATATAATTTAGCCTATCTAGTTTTACTGGAACGTGTCTGAGACGGGCATTAGAAATAACAAAAGCGAACGTGTGAGACAAGCATGTGGCAATGACATTCGCCCGTGTCAGACACGGCAAATGCTTTAAGGGGTTAATGAAAGGTTAGTTTGCAAACATAATTCATATGCATAAATTACTTTGTTACAAATATTAAATTCAAATAATTACATTAATTTTAATTAAAATGGATAAAATTTAAATGTGGTGTCATAAACAGTATCAAATGAATTATTGATTTCCCAATCATTAAGTGCAGGAGTCGGAGTACAGAATTTTTTTTTTCAGGACACTATTTTCAAGAAATATCAGGACATTTTTCAGGACATATTTCAATAATTAAAGAAAACCAATGTTACTTTTAGTAAAGTTCCCAACGTTCTATTTTGAATTGGTAATCCGATAATGGTAATTCAGAGTGCATAGGTTCGGGTGAAATAATTGCGAATAAAATTACAGATGCTAATTTTAATTTATTTTTCTAGAGCATCACAACACAAAACAAGCATTTGAAATCTATCACATGGCTTGAGAAGCCGATAGATATATTTTTGAGACTGGCGTCTCTTACACACATAATTAACTAATGAAGCTAGCTAAAGTAGCCCAAACAATTAACTATTCGTAAATAATGAGACTGGTGTCTCCAATAATATATCCCTTATATAAGATGGCTTAAGAAGCCTAAACAAATAGATTATTATGAGACTGCCGTCTCCAAATCATAACGATCCCTGATGGCTTAGGACACCCAAAACAGAAGTTGCAAGTTCCAGAGACATGTACACTCTGTTTCATACCCCTCTCTGTAATCATTCCGCCAACCTTTTCTTTTGGTCTCGAAGAGGAGGGGAGGAAGGTGTGGCCGGATGTTGTGTCTAAGTGCTTTCGATTCTCACACTTTTACATATTAATTTCTGTTTTATGCATAAAACACATTTTAGAAAGGAATAAACTATTTAATAAATTCTGAGTTTTTTAAATTTTAATACAACAATATGAAAAATAATACAGAAATTTAAACTTATTATACTGAACATTTTCTGAAAATTAATAAGTTACATGATAAATGCTTTAAATTAACAGTTAATTTATGTATAATTGAATAATGTTCATTTTGAACTGGATGCATTAGCATTTAATTCCAATAACTTAATACTGCACTTTTTTAATTTATCATTCCCAGATGCAATCTCTGCATTAGCAACAGACAGCATCATTTGTCCAACTTTCACATCACTCATATTATCATCACTGATAGAACATGCTATTTTTTTAGTTGCATCATCCAAAAGTTTTTGAGCTACACACTGATTATCAAGCAAATTTTTCTTTTCTTCCTCAAGTTCATTAATTTTTTCTAATAGGTGCGATTGTTTCAACTTTTTTTCACTAGTAGCTTCTACATCTTCCTCGTCCTTTCTTTTCTTCTCTAATTCTGTTACATCTTTTGATTTTTCCATATATGATGCATATTCTGCATGAGATTTCTGAATATAATGCATCATTTCTTTGGTATAGGGAATGGAGGAAACAGAATTGCCATGCATTCGAATAACATCATGACAAATCCGTAAACTTTGAACGGTTAATTCCGATAAAGAAGCTCTCTCCTTTGTCACAACATAATTGTTAGTTGAAAACCCTCTTTCTGGTTGGGAATTTACATTCAATAACGACAAACATG
>JAPDSC010060308.1:0-13269 GCA_026290005.1 Latrodectus geometricus
TATATATATATATATATATATATATATATATATATATGAGTATGTGATTTGATTTGTTTGTTTTACAATAACTTTTTCTATTCAAGGAATAATTCGATTGGAATCGATGGCTTAAGTTGGATATTTAAATAGCCAAACACTAAAAATATATCCCGCTTTGATTACCGTTATCCCATCTCATACCTTAATATAAGCTTAAATAAATTTTCATTAATGAAAAAAAGAGAATAACTTTAAGCAATTGATTGAATTCGATTGCATGAAGAATGGGTTATGAAATTCATTTCATGATCAGATAGAATAAAGAATTATTAATTAAACGATTAATCACTTCAAATATTTTTCTTACTTCCTTACATTAAAATTGGGATAATTATTTATTGCTAAGAATAACTGAATAAATACAAGGGATATTTGAATTAGCACATTTAATTTTAAAGGTTATTTTACTATAATATTTATACATGCAATATTCTTGAAATTTCGAGATTTGAAGATCAATATATTTATTTTATCGGGAAAAATTCAATATTTATTCTAACTTTAAATATTAATTACACCATCAAAAGAAAATTTGAGTGGCTATGTTTAAGTTGGGGGTAGTGTAATAAAAATAAAGTATCGGAAATGGTATAAGACGTTATTAATCCTAACTCCCAGAAAATATTCAAGTACAACACTCTTTGATATGTAATTGCGTTTCTTTAAAATTCTTTCAAAATGATTATTACTCTGAATTGTACTTACATCATTATGTTATTTACAACAAAGAAAACTCATGATTAATTATTTTTATAAAAAAGATGAAAAAAATTTTACATACGGGTATTCAACTTAAAATTATACTTAAAAAAAACAAGGAACTCTTTTAAACAGAGTAAAAATACAATGAATAAATAATCATTGAAATCTTTATTCAAGTAATAATGAATTTTTTTTATAATTGAATTAAATTTAGAAAACCCAACTATAGCTACAAAAATATGTGGTTTTAAAAATGATGAAAGGAAAAGAGGGATATTCAGAGGATTTTTATTAATAAATCAAAAAAAACTTCAACGTTTCAACTATTCTTAATGATTCAACTGGTTTTAGCTCTGTCTTTCAAAATCTTCGCAGTCATTCAATCAGAATTTATCGTAAAAAAAATTTTCACTGATTTTTTTATTATTATTTTTTATTTTTTAAATGCTTTTATTAATAAGTCTGTAGATCAGGAAATGTACATGGAAATTATTAAAAATGAAATTCAACTCTTGTTTAACACAGCCACAAATTATAGTAAAATTTAGTCAGGATTAAATTACTTTTTAAATATTTCTAAAATTAATTTTTTAAGTTTTATTTTTAAAAATTGTTATTAATAAATCTCAAAGTATGATAAAATTTTGAAAAAAAAATTATTTAAAGATTCTAAACAATTTTTCAAAGTAATTTATTTTTAAATTTCAAAATGAAATTACTAAACGTAATAAAAAAATTCAATTAATTAATAGTTTATTTTATTTTGTGTAAAATTGTATTTTTATATTGAATGACACAGATATCACTTTCGATATCAGTGGAGTCTTAATATGATTTTCATGAATTTACTGCAAAATTTTTGAAATAATATTTACCCGAAAAAAGTTAACTTAATCTAAATGATAAGTTTGGGGAATTCAAAGCAAAATTAAAATGGTGAACTTTGAATTTAATGACTTTATTGTGAAAGCAATAATATCAGGCAATATAATTAGTTGCTCTCTAGCTAAAATGATAAGCTCTAAAAAATGTATTAATCACTGTTTTTAATATATTATTTGTTGAAAATTTTTGATTATTAATTCGATAAAAAAAGAATGCAACCATTTATTTCTCTCCAAGAGAAAGAAATAGAGAATAGGAGCCTTACAGTAATTTTATAATAACCAAGAAAAATATCATTTATTCAACATTAAAATTTAAACATTTAAGAAAATACCGAAAGATAGACCTAACAAACTTGACTTTTGGAAGATTCAATTAACGTTGTTTACATATTTTAAAAAAATAGTGCAGAAAAAGCTTAATATTTTCCTTAGTAAATTAGAAAGTAACTGTTATGTGCAGAACACAATGAATTTGAACTAAAGGTTCAGAATAAATAATTATTACAGATTTTTGCAGCTATTATCCAGTTTTGCACAATTGTACATTTCCCCAACACATCTCCCTTAACGAAACATCTATTAGCATTAAAAATTGTTGAATTAAAAATGATTTGAATTAATTAAAACAAAAATTCTAATAAATAAAATGTTTGTGTGACAATCAAAAAATTCATGGGATAATCAGACTAATCTAACTGTAAAATAATAGTTTTCATTTCAACTTCACTATTATTTCATAATCCTTTCGACTGATTGTAAATAATTTACTTAATTTACATCATTTCATTTTATGCTACATATAATTGTATAATATATTACATGCTCCGATAGAATTTATGCTTAATCCATAAAACTCAACTTCAATGCTGTTTAAACTTAAGTGGTAAGTCAACCTATT
The DNA here is from genome assembly GCA_026290005.1 of Latrodectus geometricus. NCBI lineage: Eukaryota > Metazoa > Arthropoda > Arachnida > Araneae > Theridiidae > Latrodectus > Latrodectus geometricus. The sequence goes on from JAPDSC010060308.1 coordinate 2,530, forward strand.
TAGTTGATCAATTCCAAAACTCTGAACTAGCAATTAAATGGACTTTTCAAGAATTGTTACCAAACCTATATAAAAAACTATTTTTCCGTCTCTAACAAATGCACAAAATGCAGTTTTTTTCCATAAATAATTTCAGATATTCATTGTTGTTAATTTATAATTTTTTTAAAGCTTGATACGAATTAGAAAATTCTTAGAAATTTATTTTTTAGATGAATGGAAGCCCATTATTACTTATAATATTATAAATCACAATTCGATTTTATTTTTGCTTAACTAAAAATAACGTACTCTAATCTATTTTATGGATACCATTTGTCTTAAATTTCCCCAAACTTAATAAGTTTTCATTAAATTAAATAAAATTTAATAACAATTTTTTGGAATGCTTTTAATATTTATTTATATATTTCCTTTAAAATTTTAATGTTAAGATGTATTTTTATTATTCTTTAGCTTTTAAATGGAAAAAAAAATCAAGGATTCATTTTTTACAAACTGTACAGCTATTCTTACAATAATTTTCTTTCTTATATTTATTGATAGATGAAACATTTTCTAAAATTTTATTTCTTAAGTAAGTTATTTCTAATTGAATAATTTTTAGATAATGAATAGAAATATATGAAAACAGTATACCATTGAAAAAATATCAATAGTTCTCTCAATTTTTTTCTTTCAAAAAATATAAAATTTCGAAAATGTTCAAAATTTTATCATTAAATTTCGTATTCTTATATGTGTGTTTAATGTGTTGGAAAAATATAATTAAGAATGTAAATATGTTCTTTATTCATAATACATTTTCCTCTTGTATTTAATTACAAAGCATATAACAAATAAAACTTTTTTTACATATGCTTACTTCTAATTTAGATAATTCTTTACAAAAAATTGTAATTTTCAAAAATTATCTAAGAAATCGTGTAAAGAAGTACGATTCTTATATTTAATATCTAATAATAAAAATATATATATGCTAAACTGTATAATGATGAAATTCTATTTAACTTTAATTTTATTAACAAAAAGAATAAAATTTCTAAAATCTTTTGCTATACCAATTTAACTGTTCATCATATTGTCAAAGCAAATAAGAGTAAAACCATGAAGTTAAAAATAACATTCGGAGAAATTTCATCGCCAAATTTTAAATGTTGGCTGTCAATCTGTGACAGATCTAGCCACTTTCAGAAGAAAAGGTCCTGAAAGAAAACCAAGTAAGAAATCAACAAAGAACAAGAAATTCTCAGAAGCTGCGGGCTTCGCGCCTAGTCCAAAGGTCAACCAGTCTTTTGGGTCTCGGATGTTCTCATCGAATCAAATGAAAAAAATGGCGCTTGAGAGAGGGTGGATAGTCCAATATGGCTTCCTCGTTCCCAGCATGCATCTCTTCTGGAAGGTGGGAAGTTTACTTCTGAACCACCGGAGACAAGTTCTCTCAACATTGGCTTTCCTCCCCTCCACTTATTTTCTCTCTTCTTTATTTCATCAAAAGTAGCCAACGGTCCGTATAATTATCAGTTACAAGACTTGTAGATAAACGGCTATTTAAAGTTTTTCTTTCATAACTCCCACAAGACATTTATCGCCAAAAGCTATGGTTTTACGACGGTTTGGTGAGCGAGAACACACAATCGCCTGCGTTGACTCTGTAGTCATGGGAAAATCTTGAAGCACAGCTTGATGTATTCGCCCATCCCCTAAATAGGTTTCGATTTTTTTTTATAGTTATTGCTTTCTTTTTTTATATACTCATTCCTAGAAGGAAGTTTACATTGATGTTTATTTCGCTTATTGCAACCAATATCGAAATCAATAATCTATCCAACCGAGATTAGTAATCAATGATAGCTTTGTGAAATGAGAAGAACATTCCAAAAAGAAACACAAGTTTTAAAAAAGGATGCTTCTTTTTCTTCAACCAAAACTAAAATGAATGCTGAGGAAAATGATTTCAAAAATAAATTAGTATTTTGTTTTCCAACTATTGAAGAGGAAAATGACCAGTAACGCTCCCTACTCGTAAAAATACTTTAACATCATGGAAAATTGAGAATGAAGCGCAACCTATTTAACAGAACATGTCAGTGTTATCTGCTAGAACTTTTCTGAATTTTGATTAAAATAAATTGAAAATTAGATACTATAAAAATTATCTAATTTACACTGTTCGTCAAATGCTAATAATTTATTCTGTTTTAATTAAGCTTAACTATCTATTAATATAAAAAGCACTCGAATATTTAATGAAAAAAAGGATAAGAAAAATATGCAAGATTTACTTTTGAATGATAATAGGGTATGAAACAATGATTTTAAAAACAAATTATTACAATATTCATGCAATAATGACATTTATTAATAGTGCAGTAGGCGCCTGCAATTATTATTATTATATTATTAGTGCAGTAAACGTCTTGTGGGTTATTTATAATTAAATTGTCTGCTTAACTAGAATCTTAATTTATGTTTTGTTCACTTAAAAGCAATAAATGTGTTTTTTCAATTCTTATTTTATTTATTAGATGTTGATTTTATAATTTAAGAGAAATATTTAAAGATTTACTTAAATAATTGGCATGATTGGCTTGAAATGAATACTTCAAACACTATCTAGATTGCACATCGCAGTTTATTTAATAGTCATATTTAATGAACAAATTTAATAGCTATATTTAATGAATACTATTATAATATGTTATCGAATGGTTACCTAGATTTACTTTTGAAGCTAGATTGTCCTCGTATTCTGGCTATTCTAATTATATTTATCGATTATTCATAGGATACCGATTACTTATATAATATCGATTACTCATACAATATCGTTAATGTTAATTTTACTTAAAATGGTTATTTACACTCAAATATTTTCTTATAATTTCTATTTAAAAATTAAATTTATATCTAATAACAAATATAAAAATTTGACTTATGTGAAGTAAGTTAACTAAAAATTATATGAAGCTACTATTATAAATTTTATACTTCTATGTGTAAATTACGGTAAACTCTCAATTGTTATAAGAAGTTTATTCGCTTTGTGAAGTTCCCGTCTTTTCAGTTACAAAAATGTTACACATTTTATTAAAGAAAAATATCTTTTCAATGTAAAGATACAAATTTTTTAATCATTTTTTATGTAAAAACTTTATAGTTTTATTATTCATTGATAATTAAGTATATTTTTATGTTACCTATTGCGTGTATGAGTTCTTCAAGTGAATATTTGTCTTGATTTGTTTAATTTTTTAATGATTTTGTAGATTATTCCTGAAATTAGTTTATCCGTGATAGTTAATCCACTCAATTTCTCCCGGATAATCGAAATAAACAGTTAATCGGATTTTGCAGATAATTCTGTCTTTAATGCATTCACATATAACAAAAAAAAACTGTTTTTCATAATTTATGAAATACGTACTTCAAAAACACACACATACATATAATTTTTTTAGAAGTTAGGATGATGTTTTTTAAAACATGTAGAAAAATTCTTTAATTAAAAATTTTTCTTGGATTTTGAATCTGTACTGACATACGATAAGCAAAAAGCAAAACGCTTAAGATACAATTCAATAGTATAATTTAAAAAATTAATGAATTTAACACAAAATTAATATCTTTATAAAAATGTATTGACATTTTAAATATGAACAGAGTTAATGACAGATGCCCCAAATGATCATGTACAATCTGAAAGTATGTATTTATAAACGGAGTGTTTCAGTTTAATACTACTGTATATATTTTAGATAAAGAGCCAAAATTAAATAGTGTTTAATACTGTAAAGGAAAATTAAAAAAATATATATACGATACTGTTCTTAAAAAAAATTTCCCTGTTATTATACAACAGCTTTAACAAAGTACAGATAAAATTTACGTGACAAATAATTCATAAGGTTAATACTTTTCTGTTAAAATATATAAATGAAATTCAAAAAGAAACTCTTTGAAGTCAATAAAACTAAACAAATATTTCATGATATGACTTTCTAGAATTTATAATATTCTTAGAATAAGTTAATACGTATAAAATAACTTGGAATTCGTGTAAATAATGCTATAAAATGTCTCATATTTGATTATATAAAATGTATTTATAGAATCAAATGTGAGCTTTATAAAATAAATTTCAGCTTGGAATTTCATTTATCTTTTTCCAAACATTCTTTTCGGCTATGGAACAGAAATGTGTTGTCATGACATGCGTAATTCTGCACATAAAAAAGGTAAGATAACAAAGAATTATTTTATACAGCGAGTATCACGACATCATATATTTAATATTTTCCAGTCATCTTAGTATGATGATACTAAATCTCGTCTTATCGCTGAAAAAACAGAAACTGAAATGGAAATGGAAATGAAGTTAGAAAAAGAAATAAAAAGAATACTAGAAAATGGTGGCAGAAAGATAGAATCAATATATATTTCTTATGTTCATCTTCAAGTTTTATTTGTTGCTGAGTTTAATGAATATTTTTCATTAAATAAGCAGATTTTTCATTTAGATTTACTTATTTATGAAGTACGATAAAAAAAATGACAGAATAAATATAGTTTCTGGATGTGTTATCTGATTTACTGTTTTCTGAAAGATTATGAGTGTGAATGAAAATCTAAAAATAAGATTTCTCATTTTCATTCAACTTCTTGAACTGGTATTGTTGAAAATGAAAATATTATTCATTCAATTCTAATCACTGCATTTATTTTTGCTATTTTTATATTTGAAATTCATGATAAAACAATGGATTATTTTTTTTCTATTTTATTGTGAATTTTCCAAGTATGTTTATTATAAAAATTTGAAGTCTTTTGATTTCATCTTTAAAAAGTTATGTTATTTATGTTCTTTTCTACTTAAGACCGTAAAAAACATATTAATTAAGGAATAGTTATTCTTTAATTTATAAATTATGAAATGGATTAATATCTTAAAGTAAATTAAAGAATAATTATTCCCTAATTTACTTTAATATATACCACTAATAAAAAGAAAAGTATTTGGTACTTTTCTCTTGTAAATAACAATATGTGATAATTTTTTATTAAATATATAATAACATATAATAACAAATAATATCAGTACTTTCTTCATGGGAAATGTAATCGAGTAATATATAATTAATAATAAGGTAATAAAACCTAAATTTAAGTATAAAAAGGGGTAAGAAGTTTGTTTTCTTCTGGGGAAATTTTATAAGATTGGGAAAATAAAAATAAATGTGCCAAATATTTATATAATTTTATTAAATATAAGCTCATTAAAGGTAAAATTTCTAACTAAACTTGTCCTCCTAAATTTATTCCAATCATTTTAGGCTCAACTAACAACATTATCTAAGCGTTAAGCTTAACATGGTAGAAGAATCATTTAAAATTTGATTCAATTCAACATCAAAAGATATTTAATTCTCAACAAACTGTGCAACCGTGGTTCAAGATGGTCTTCAAAGTAGAAGATCGTAACTATTGTTGAACAGTCAGAAATGAGTGATTCGCATCTGTTTTTTGTAGGCGTTTCACAAAAGATTTCGACTATTACCTGCCAACTAAGGGATATCAAAAGCACCATATTCAATTGTATTTTTGATACTGAACAAAGACTTTTTATGAGAATTGCAGTAGTAAAATTGTAAGACATAAAATTTGAATTGACAGATTTTAGTTCGTTTCATATTCTATTTTTTTTTTTTTTTTTTTTTTGAATAATAAAATTTTGAGAAATATAACGTAATAAAGACAACGTAAATAAAAAAATTCAAATGATAATTTTCTAGTTGTTCTATTTGTAATATTATTTTTTAACAAATAGCATATTTATGTAAGTGTTACAAACCCCTAGAAATATTAATTGTAATTTTTGGAAATATTCAATTTAGGTTTCGTGAGAACATGCAGAACAAAATTATAGGATTTACATAAATTATAACAATAAGCAAAATAAAACATATAATATATATATATATATATATATATATATATATATATATTAGTTTTTCACCTTTGTAGAAATGTTAATTATTTAGTTTTTCTTAAACTTTCCGATATAAAAATAAGGTTCATTCTTTAAATCAATTTCACATAAATTTTCATACATATAAATTTTCCTAAATTTTCTTCAGGACAAACTTATATTTTACAATTGACGATTGTAAAAGTTGAATCAACAATTTTCATTGATTTATTTACAAAATTTCTTGATGTTACATAATGTGCTAATCTTGAAACATGTTTGAGAATAAATCGTTGTTTATTTGCTTTTTATTCAAAATGAACTACTCTACACAAAATTAGATGTAATTTATTTAGATTTAATCTTTAATGTTTACATTCCCTTCTATAATAAATTATGTGTGAAAAATGAAACATTGAACACACGAACTTATTTAGGGGATTCATAATTTAATTTTCGTTTTGTTCTTCAATTCAATATTTCGTTAGTTGAACTCGAACCTTAAGTTTGAATTCTTATTACAGCAATAAAACTTTTTAAGAAATATAAGGGGAAAAAAATAAAACACGTTCTAGCACTTTTGAAATGTAATTATTATTCTCGATTATGATATAGATAAGTGTTTGTGTTAATAAATAAGCATTTTATTTTAAATAAATGTAATTTCGAATTTTCTTACAATATGGAATATTTTTTAAGAAGAAAACCAATTTTTAATTAAGAAATACATGCAGAATATTCATTAATATACAATGATAAATATTAAATTAAATATTAATATATAAGTTAATTTCATTTAATGATATTATAGATGATTTTCCTATAATAACTGATTATAGATATCTAATTCTAATTCATAAAAATAAAATAATAAGTCCAGTTTTTTTTATTAACTCGATCCCTACTCATCAATTACCCAGACTTTTAGTTCGGGGCTTCGAAAGATACATTGAACATTGATGCTTGTAGTGAATCCACATTACTTTAAACTAGATCGACGTTGAATCACTAAAAAGTTGATTATAATCCAATTAACCCTCTTGTTCAAAAAGTGATTGTAGTGAGGGTAGTAAGCCTAAATTACCAATGACTCTGAAATTTAAGAGGATCTCTCTAATATTTACCAGCCATTTAAAAAAAAAAGGTTAATTAGAAATAAGTGTTCCTACTCTGTAACATATTTTCTTAAAATTAAGCATACTAAAATGCAAAGCTAAGTCAAAATTAAGCTAATTTGAAAACTGGGCACTTACGTATTATACTGTTCCCATTTTCTTCAAAATATTTAACTCTGAATTCTAAATACAAAATTTTAATAATTTTTTTCAAAATGTTGGAAAAAATCCTATCGGTTAACTTAATTTTCTATTGAAACAAATAAATTTTTAATAATCACAATTTTTTAAATTTTAAATGCAACACTTGTATGCGCTGGAAAAGAAAAGTATAAAATATGAACTTAAATACAATAAAAAATATATAACGTGATTACAGCCAATAAACTGCAATATGTGGCAAAAAATCGTCACATTTAGCAATGTATTTTTTTGCAGAAATTATGATTAGAATAATACATAAGTACGAAAAATTCAATTTTCAAGGAGTGCTCTATTAATATCAAATTATAAATACGATGAAGGATATGTATAACTATATGAAAATAAACTTTTACATAGATTATTTAATAAATATTTAAACTTTAAGTATAAAATATTGCTTGAAGCATTTAAAATTTGTCTTAATTATTCATTTATACCGATTATTAATACCGATCATTTATACCGATAGTCTTAATTATTCATTTATACCAATAAAACAAAATTCGACGGGATTCATATACTTACATTGTTGGTGCTAATTTCTTCTAAATGTTGGTGTTTTGAAGCTGTGAACTTGAAATATTATTCTGTAAAGAAGTAATTAAATTAAAAAGGAGCATCAAAATCTCTGTTTATAGTAAAAATTAATGAAAGCGTTAATTTATATTTTAAAAATTAAACTATTCTTATTAAAAATGTATTAGAAATATCAAAGAAAAATTTTGGTTGGCTAGATTTTATTAATGGGAAAGTAAATACCATGCGAATTTTTGTCTTTAAAATCTACTTTTCAAAATTTTTGAGAAATTAGGGTTCTTAATTTAAAAGCACAACCATTTCTGTGATTTTTTTTCTAACGGCAGACATTAGATGATTAATTCTTTGCCACCACAAGCCCAGAAACAATTGATACTGATTCATCTTTACTCGGTTATATCTGTGAATCAAGTCGCAAGGGTGAGTAGCATTACAAACGTCACTCCTCCAAAAAACCTTTTATTGAGTGGGTCACATGTATTCATCATTTCAGAAAGGACAAGGAAACACACATAGTACGAGAAAGGTATATTCATGCTTGAACTAGGATTCGAACTTTGGAACCTTAGCGACAAGCTTAGGTCCGGAACGGCTGAGTCAGGAAAGTTATCACTCAATATCGGTCGGCGGCGTGGTTTTTAATCAGAAGCACATATTGTTTTAGTATCAGAATTTTATAAAATTAAAGCTGTTGCATAAGTATATACAACTTATGTAACAACAAAATTAATATAAAAAATATAATTTCTCTCTTTTAATTCTTGCTCATTCAACCAGATATAAGAAACACAAAATGCTTAATCACCACTGAAAATGAACCTTTAAATCAACAATATAAATACAGATTGAATCTTCTGTTTTTATTAAACTTTATATATGATTCATACAAAAACAGTCCAATGCGTAAAACAGATACGGATATACATGCAGACGCTATCAGATGCTGTGCCCGATCGTATGTACTTAATAAGGAACTCGAATTCATAGCTTGAAGCTATTACAACAGCTTGTGCTTTGGAATTGTTGCATAAAGTCACGTGACATAGGTCGTTGTAACAACAACACAGCTTGTTGTTTGTTCTGCTTAAAGTTAAGTAGATTAAATATGCAAAATATAAGTTTAATTCACATCCATAAAAACGGATTCTATAATGCGAAGACTTGAATAGGTATTAAATACTTAAACTAAGCAGTGATTTATCTTGAATCGAAAAATAAAATATGTTTAGTTATTTCGAATAATTTTTATAAATAAATCTGTTTATTAATTTAAAATTTCGAAGTTATTTTTGATGAAAAATATGCTTAATGCATAAAATAAAAAACTAAGCATTTTTAAACTCAAAATTTTTGAAAGAATACCTTGTTTGGTATTTTGCAAAATTTTTCTTGGAAACTACAATTTATTATTTACTGGAAAACTTTTTTAATATAAAATATAAAGGTGGAATGTTTTTTATTATTATTAAAAAAAATTAATATCATTCATAATATAGTAAGTATTCATTTAAATATGAAATGTAACAAGTATTGAATTTTTAACATATATAAGTGGTTTATGAAAAAATATTTAAATATTATTAATTAATAGAATTTACAAAAAATATAGTTGTTAAGCAGTATGCTAGTCCTGAGTTGGTCTCTACCCACTTAGAAAGAAATAGTTGATTGGGAATCTTTCGAATTAGATGCGGGTATCAAGCAGAAGACTCTCCAATACTTTGTCTGCCATCCCCAGAGGTATCATTTCACATGCAGGACATTGCAACCACAAAATATTTAACGTGTCCCAGCCATCGTTAGTGAACACGACGGATTTACTGTTAAGCTAGGTTTCAAACTCTTACCTTCGAGGAGAATGCCCTAACCAACTAGGCTACCATGGCCTCACCATCGATGTAGCATGAATTCACGTTTTTCGCTTTTTCAGACTTTGGCTTTAAATTTAGTTTAATTTTCAAAATTCAACGTATTACAGACCATGCATGATATGGTGTTTGATTATAATGTTGTGCATTCTACGGTATGAACATACAATTTACAATTTAAAAATGTTAAAAAATCTTTTAAATAAACCATTGAATTTTCCAAATTAGTGTTGTATTGGAAGTAATAAAAAGAAAAACGACTCTTACCATGTATATATATTATTGTGTAAAGTATTTTAACACCATGTATATATATTATTGTGTAAAGTATTTTAACAGGTTCATAAATAAAAAATAAAATTATTTAAAGAAACATTTAAGAAAGTAATTTGATTTCGACAGTAACACAGTAAACTAACTGTAAATTCAGAGTTTCAAAAGGAATTTTTTTTAACTCCTACAATCTCATGATTATTAAAGGCCAAAATATTTCTGCAATATTTTACAGTAGTTTTATCGAAAATATTTGCAGTAAACATTAAAAATATGTAAAATACCATATCATTCTCTACAATTGTTAAATGTAATTTAATATATATATTTATAATAAATGAAATGAAAAAAATGTAGAGAAATTTTTAATATGATTAATGCATCAATTTGTAAATACCTATTGTATGTTAGACTTTGAATGATATCAGTTTGAATTAAAAAAATTCCTTTTAGTTGATGTTTAAGAAAAACGAGTTTAAAATTGTTTCTGTACGTATTCATTTATCGAACAATTAAAATGCGTTTAGAAGAATACCTGCTGTTCTGCTAACATTTTAGATTCATTCCATAAAAATGAATCAATTTGTTATTTTAAAGTAAAAAAATCTGATAAAATAAAGAAAAAATCTGCCTTGTTTTTAAAATTTATAATTTCCTTATACTTATAAAAAGTAAGTCCTGATCTTAACCATATCACTTGCGTACTTTTACAGAAGTACCCGAACAAAATTTTTGATATTTTTTCTATTTAAAAAGAAAAAATTGATATTTTATA
>JAPDSC010060321.1:0-13031 GCA_026290005.1 Latrodectus geometricus
GTTTCATTGTTTTTCTAAAAATTATGAAACTGGTAAAACTGGAAAAATGGTAAAAGGAAAATATTATATGGTATATAATTATACTATTCTGTTGACAATTAATTTATAAAATCATGTATAACGAGAATGAACCATATTCATCAATCTTAATTCGTTAATTTTAGAAGTTAAAAAATACATTAAAAGAAAACATATTATTTAAATTTTTAAAATTAAGATGTGGGTTGATTATAACTAATTTTATTTGCTTTTAATAATAGATTTTTCAATAAAAAAAATATCCAAATTATAAAGGGTTCTTAAAAATCTAATAGTTTTAAAAATGAATTTTAATAAACAAAAAATTATTTTATTTATAATTTTTAAAAAAATAAATACTATTTTTGAAATAATGATCATAATAAAATGAATCATAACAAAATGATTATAAAAATCATACTAGTAACAATGTTATTCTGTACTTATGTGTTATACATTCTTTAATGTCATAATATAAAATATTTTTTCTCTGAATACTTAGAAAACATTCGATTTAACTAAATCATATTGAAAATTTTATTACGTTTAATAAGTTAGAATATCTTAAGAACTGCAAAAATAACTCTTTATATAATGTTTCATTTCTAATATAATAAGAAGAATGAAAACTCATATTTTTGAGAATATGATTATTTAATTGCATTATATTATTTAAAATCAAATATTATTTAAATATGGCTCTTATTTTATTTAAAATTTTTAATTTAAATTTTATTACGAACTTCTAATTTTCAATAGTTTAACATTTATGAAATCGAAAAGAAATGGTAATGTTTATGAAAACGAAATGGTATTGTTTATAATTTTATAAAACTATATTCCATTTCTAATTTAACTTTAAAAAGTCTTCTAAGCCAACTAATTGCTTAATCTGTAAAAATGGTAATAAAGAGGTATCAAATTATAATGTACAGAATCTATTAAAACTCACTTGAAATCTTTCTTTCCTCACAATTGAAATATAAAATATTATCCTTCACAATAAATACCTAAATAAATAATCGTTAATAAACGATCTATGTAATGAATACATTTTATATAAATCAAGAAGTTTTCCTAGTGTTAATAATATAATAAATTTGCTTATTTTCTCCTTTATTTTCATCTATTTACCATTTTCACTAAGAATTCTACATAAAACATATTTCATATAGAAAATTATTTTCTTTAACTTCCTATATCATTTATTTTGTTATAAGCAGATGTGTAAAAGTAAGATAATTTTCTTCCTTTAAATATATCATATTCTGACAAAATATTTTATTAAGCTTTAATATTACATCTTATTTCAATAAAACTTTTTAATATTTTATGATAATATTATAAAATGTAAATATGTGTGTTCATGGTAGATACATTAAATTTTCGTTTTAAATTGACTATCGTACATGTTATATTTACCTTTATGTCGTATAAACACCATTGTTGATATTATCATTTTATTTTTTTTCAGCTTAAGCCTTCAAATTAAAGAAATTGGCATAGAAAATATCACTACAAATTGATTTCGCATTTAAAGCTTTTGCAACTATTGTTTTAATTTGTTGCCATTTTCATAATGCCAATAGATACAATTTAGTTGTAAATATCATGTAAATATTGCATAAATCCTTTATATAAAGATGTTATCAGTTATTGAATTGAAGGAGTAATAATCCGTATGTTAATAGGCTGCCAAAGGTTGCAAGAATCAAACTTCTTGAATAATGTAATATTCCATATGCAGAGAATGTTAAAATTTCTCTTTGCAACAAAGCTTTAATGCAAGCCCTGGTTTGCTTAGCATTTTTATCAAATATCATGTTCTCATTCATTTCATAAAGTTTTTTATTTAATATTTTGATCTGTTCAGGTATTTCAGCAGCCAGTGCAATGTCTGCCATTAAGCATGCAGAATCTGTCAGCAATTGCAAGGAGACCAGAAAGTTCATCAACGTTTTCAACGGTGTACTTAACATTACTGCGAGTCCAGTAAAAATGCTCAATAACTGCAAGATAAATCGCAATAAATTAAAAAATGAAAACATCTCATCAATTTCATAAGCAGTCTTCAATACTAACTGATACATTTTTATGAACCGAAACACAAATTCAGAATTGATTTCATTAGAGTCTAATCCTTTTCTCACAGCACATATTTGTCTTCGACAATGTACACAAAAGTAAATGTGAATTAAAGTCATCAAAATAGGAAAAGTAAATTTCATAAAACAAAACGTATATATGTTTAAAATAGCAAATGTCGCGTATCCGAAGGAACCTAATTTTTTTAGGCTTAAATGTAGCGTGAAAAATCTACTTTCGTCCATTTTTTTCTTAGGTGCAGCGTAACAGTATATAATGCTTATTATTGCTGGGAAAACAATTGTGAAAGTAAACAATAACAGTAGCAAAATTATTTTTTTATTTCCTTCTCGATTAAAATTCATTTTTGAAAGTTTATATAATTTGTCAATTATGATGCTCATATGCTTTCTTTTGAAAATAAGATAACACCATATTAAAAAAGATAGAATCGGTCCTGTCAGACTAGTCACAGTAGCAGTGAAACCTATAAGTTTCATTCCAACCAGTGCTACAAATATAAATTGTCGTAGAATGCTTAGGAATAAAATGCCTGTTATCAACCATCTATACAATTTTGATGCATCGAATGTCTTTCCTCGGGCTTTGTTACTGTACATGTTCAATCCAGTTAGGCCTAAAATCATTCCCAGTACATCGTTTTTATTTGCTTGAAATCTGAAGTCATCATTTGCAAGAGACCATTGTGCCATCTTTTGTCTCTTAATAATAGGATCTGTTGTGAAACTTTAAATCATTTCAATTAATACAGACTTATTCTAATTTAGATTCTAATTTAATATATAGATCAAATGCTTAATCAAGTAAAGATTTAAATAAAAATTGATGAATTATGCTTCTTCATTTAAACTAGTTTTTCAACTGTTTAAGCTGCTTAATATTTTAGTCTCACTTTTAGATAAATTGCAAAAATTAGAATATTGATTCGTAGACTTTTTTTAGCAATTTAAAATTGTGTGCTGTTTAAACTTTAAAAAATTTAAAAACAATTTGAATGTTGTGAGGTAATTATCTTATATATTGCTGATAAATATTCCAACGAAATCGTTAGAACAATATTATTAATGCTATTTCTAAAATTATCTCGTTTTTTTATGAATAAAACTTAATATTGATTGGTTGTTTTGACTGTGAAAAATAGACATTGAGAGAAAGTTTATTTTTTGTCTATATGTCTACAAAAAAGTCTTAATTGCACGCATGGAAAAACCTTTAAGTATTAATTTTCGCAAAGTTTCCTTGTTTTGAAATGAATCGTTAAACATTTTCATTATGTCAGCAAATATTTACCGGTCAAAATTTTTTGCCAATTATTAATATCTTACAATTAGAGCGTTTACCAGAAATTTATGTTAGAAGACTAATTCGTGCTTATAACAAATCATGTGAAAAATATATTTATAACAATTAATTTATCACATTTTTATCAACTTTCAATATTTTTACTTAAACTAATAGTAAAAATACTGAGAGAAAAAATTTACGAAACTAGTTTAATAAATTAATATTCTACTAGCGGAGTAAGAATTTTTATCAAGATTTATTGGTGACGCTGTTTCGCTAAAAATGTCAGTCATTGACTTGAAATAATGAAGGAAAAAATAGGTTTCGGCTAATCCTTACTTTATTATCTTTCTTAAATATCAATTACTATTATTGTTTTGTTTTTTTTTTAAATAAAATGCATTTTAAAATACTGTTGCAATAAAAAATAAATTAATTCGCCCTAAGCGTATTACCATATATATCAACATAAAGAAAAATTTTTTTATAAGTTTGCTGATTCAAATTAGTTATTTGAGTAAGATTTGAAATATTTTTGTCTGAAATCTTGTCAATGAAATTTAATTTTTATTATAAGTAGACAAAAAATCACAAAATTACTTATGGTTCTATGAGTTTTAAGCGTATAAACTAATCACATGTTTTTTTCTTTAAAATAAACCGTTCTGGTAGCTGAATGGTTATCCCTCTATTCATGTATATAAATTCCATATGGTTACATATATTAGTATTCGTAAGAGTTCGGCATCAATTTTGAACCAGAAACACAGATGGATTAATCTCTGAGTGAAAAATATAACTGTGAAATAAGAAATTAACATAATTGTAGAAAGCCGATTTCATGTCGAATGACAATTTGTGTGAGGGTGTTTCAAGTCAATATTTCAAAATGTTTGTGTTGTACACAATATGTTATAGAATGCTTTAAGTGAACAATGATTTTTTTAATAACTTTTTGAATTTTTAACAAATTATCATTTAGAGTTTTATACTTAGATTTTATTGTAACTCTCGTTGATTAATGATGAAAATATTATTAATTTTACCTCAAAAATGGGCCCTTTATAATGTCAAATAAAATTAATATAAGTCTCAATATATATTTTCAAATAAAGTAATTTTTTTTAAAATGCCATTTTTTTATAAGTAATTGTAGTTATAATTAAATTATAAAGATTTTTCTAAATTTATAATAAAACCAATTCTTTAGTTATTGTTTAAAAAATTTTTAAATATTTATATATATTTTTAATATATATAAATATTTTAAATATAATATATTTAAATATATATGTATAAAAATTTTTTAAATATGCAAATTTTTATAGCAAATATTAAAATGGACATTAAAATTTATATTATTTTCAACTGCCTGTAATGTCATCAAACAACTATCTGACTCTTGATATATTTGTAGAACCTATTGCCTTGTTACAAATTTTGAAATCTAAAATTCTTAAAGAATTATCAAACTCTAACAATAAAATGAGGAATTTAGAAATAAGAAGAAAAAAATTATGACATTTTAAATAAAGAAATAATTGTTAGATAAATTTAAATTATATTTAACATTAAAATATCAAGTATTGAATTTATTTTTTGACATTTCAAAGGTATATATTTTTTTAATTCGATATGAAAGCTACTTAAATTGTACTTTATTAATGTTCAATTTGTCTTGTCATGTATAGTTTCAAATTTTGGCCCTCTGAACATCTGCACAAAATGCCTATTATTCGAGGGCTGTTCTGAAATGGAAAGGTGCTTCTACATAAATATAAAAAAAAATAGTCTTTTAAACAATATTCCATGAAAAGTACAGGAAGACAGAAAGCTACTTCAAACAGTATGATTATATAAGTAAAGAAAACTTCAAATTTATAAGTATAAACTCTCTGCAAAACTTGTATCACGGAGATCAGGAGAAATTGCCAAAAATTCTTAACTGAAGTAAATAGCATTCCTTATATATATATATATATATATATATTACACTGAATATTTATCAGTAAATATATTAACAGTATTATACTTTTTTTATTTTATAAAAACTGAATTTCTTAATAAAATAATCATGTGTACATTTAAAGAATGATTCAGTAAGACGGTAGATCCACTGGTAAACAGCCGGTAGCAAATAGTACATTTCTCAGAGACTGTATAAAAAGATTAATCTAAACTATGTTTATTTAAGATTAACTACTGACAGGAAAAGAGCACATTTTCCTGTATGTAATAATATATATGTATTAAGATTTTCTTATTCTTCA
Source organism: Latrodectus geometricus (assembly GCA_026290005.1). Lineage (NCBI taxonomy): Eukaryota > Metazoa > Arthropoda > Arachnida > Araneae > Theridiidae > Latrodectus > Latrodectus geometricus. Next base: position 5,679 of record JAPDSC010060321.1, read on the forward strand.
TATTTTCCTATATATAATCCGCAGCGGTGTACTATCTGCAAAAGCTTTTTTCCGAGTAAAAAAAAAAAAAAAAAAAAAAAAAAAAAGCCTCGCATAATTAGCAGCAGCGTATAATCCGTGGCAATTATTTTTGGCAAATTGTAAAAAATATAATATTGCTGATAGAAAGGTGTCACAAAGAAAAAACATCTATTATAAAAAAAATCTCTTTGGTCCTACCTTATTGCAAAGTGAGATAAACTGAGATGAAAGCATGAGATCAAACAAGAGCGTTAATCTTGAGAAGAATCTGGAAAAACAATAATTTAATAGTATTCGTCTACGAGCAACCATTATGACTAACTACGATATATAATTTTTATAGATAAAGAACAGACAGAAAAAAAAATCCCAAGACACGTGTAATAGCTTACTGAATTACGGTATCACGTTTCAAAAAGCCAAAAGTATTCTCTATGGTAGTCTTTTTGTACTATGATTAGTACGGTATTTGTTATTAATCTTTGTTCACCGGACACTACATTTACTGTGGTGCTTGAAACGCCATAACTGAACGGATGCACAATTGGTCTCAACACTCTACGGATAAAAGTATTATTGTTTCTTGGCTCATATCTATGTGGAGAAAGGGAGGAACGTATAATTAGCCTTCCAATATCATCTGAAGGGACATGAAGGTAGCAGTATTCTGGTTTGGAATAAAATTATGCTTGGAACCCAAATTGAACTTATCATCTTCTTAAGTAATTTAGTCACTGATGTAGTTATTAAGGTTATATTTTTTTTACGCAAGTTTTTCAAAAAGTGCTATAGATCTTCAGTGCTTATTCACGAATGACAACGGTTCAATTCATCTTATAATGGTTGTCTCAGAGCTCTTAAAAAGTAAAGACATAGAAAATATCGAAATTCTGATGAGGTTACCACATCAAAATGTTATTGAACTTGTATTAAACTACATTTGGCAATACAACAGGAATAAAGAATGTCCTGGAGTTTTGTTGGCAAATTCGCACTCAACATGGGCAAAAGTTGTAAATCTTGTTTAACTGTCAGTAATGATGATATCTTCTACTATTGTCTGGATATTCCTTTCTAAACTCAAGGGAACAATTTCATTTTTTCAAGTTTATGTTTGAACAAAATTTTCATTTCATTCTTCGAATTTCTTTCTCAATAAATTTTGCTTATGTTTCCCATATTTTTACATTTTTAAGATGTTTTGGCATTAGGTGTGTCGGTCTTAGACATTTCTTAGCGATATATCGTAAGGAAAATCATCTTGTCTGTAATGTTTTACCAATATTTCCGCAATTTTTCAATACACTGTAATGTAGTGGTCGATGAACCGGGGCTTACGAGCTGGATGTGGGACTTAGCTTTTTGCACTTTAAGTGGAGGGCATTTACAAAATAGCACATGCTGGCATGTTCCCCTGGAACCAGAGCAAGAAATTCTTAAACAGACAATGCAAGGGCCGTTAAATTTTACTCAAGCATGAAAACAACTGAAAATATATTCGCGAGTATTATTCACTCGCAAATAAATTGTACAGATTTTGGCATTTTGATTGTATTGATTATACATCTAATTATGATGTCGTTGCCAAATTTAACAAATGAAATGCTTTGAATTTATGTATTATTCAATCCAATTTAACTTTAATAAAAATCAAATAGCATTAATGAAATTTGGTCTCAAAATATTCGATTTTTAGCTATTAAACCTTTCAAATTTGAAGTTTTTTCCAGTTTTTGAAACAAAAATTTCCCAGTAATTGAATTTAAGCAATGTAAAATACATAAATGATTTTTGAGTTCCATATCATCTGAGAAACCTTCACATTGAGAATATCTAAAAATTAAAAACCCATAAATTTTGACACAAAATTTCATTTTTACGTTGTTTGTTGCATCAAATCAAAATTATCATGATATTGATTAAAGAAAGACTTTTACTAATGTGTTGATAAATGAAGTCTATTGACTGTTCGTAATACAAATGTACTCTATTCTTTCTCATAACAACATGGGTACAAAGAAGAAACAAAGAAAAATGGAATTTAAAATCTTTAAAAAAAAAAAAAAATTAAGTGGAATGTACGAAGAGTTTTGGTGTAATTCCGTCGAAATGTATAAATATTTATTCGAAGCTCAAATGACTTTCTGATTAGTCATATTTTTCAGAAAAACTTAGTTAATAGCAAGAAATTAAATATGGAGAGACACTTCACAACTAAACATGTATCATTTAGTGCTAAATATCCTGTTAATGATAAACGAAAGAATGTATAGTTCAGGCTTTTATCTCGGAAGAGGAAAGAAAAATCAAGTTTTGTATTTAATTACTAGACACAATCTTCTAATAATGGTAATATTGCAAGTTTTGTGATTAGTAGATTGATAAATGTATTTACTAAAGATATTTCTATTTTATTCATTATAAAAAATGATCTGCCTGCGTTTTCAAAATCTTTCGAATGGTATTAAACGAATTTGATTTTTTGATATGGTAATTAAATTAATTTTAATTAGTACTTAAATCATATCAGGAGAATTAAATTTTAAATTCAGTTAAATAAATAATATTTTTTTTAAACTGTTATGTTTTGATACTTAATTGAAAAGTATTGTAGGCTTTATTCTTTAAAGTTATATTACTTTATTCTATCGGAAACACAGTTACTTGCTTATAATTTTCTTATTTCTTCTGAATTAAAAGAATAACACTCTTTTTTAATTCTATTTGTAGTCTTTCTCTAACTCTATTGCGTGCTTATACACATCATTTATTTGATCTGTTATAAACCCAAAGCGAAATATTTATTTCACCTTGAATTTTTTTTTTTATTTATTTATTTTTTTTTTTTTCGTAGTTGGATATGTCCTGGTTTTATCAAGCTATTTTGATCGCACGCGCTTCTCTCAAATTACTTATTTCCTCATTAACGTTGAGAAATTCGTGGAAAACTCATTATTTGCGTTGAGCTACAGAGTATGTTTTAAAGCTGCCTAGTGAAAGCTTATAATTCCTGACTCGAAAATAAATGAAAATAAACTTTCAATGCGCTTGCTTTTATTTAAAAATTTCCATTAAGAAACTTATATTTAAAAAAATAACCGTCAAAATTAGTATTAAATAAAAAAAAATTTAATATATGATGCTATTAATATATATTTTATAAGAGTAACTATTCCGCCCCTTAACCTATACTCTTAAATAACTATCTGTACATATTTTGTCAGCCATGTTGATAAGATGCTTCTTTTACTATTTTTCATATAGTAATTCGCTTTAATTTAATGTGAATCTTTTGTAAATCCTCAAATGTTGTACAACGCAATACACATTGAAATTTTTGTTAGGTTCAGTTAAAGACGCAATCACTACCATAACAATAAATGATACTTTTTGATACAAACATTTAAAAATAGGTAGTAAGCTTAGATTATGACAGTTATATTAAAGAGAAAAACTTGCTCTATACAGTAACACAACATAACGAAAAATGAGAATTAAGGTTTTTAATGTAGAACAATAAAATTATATTCAGTTAAAATCGACTTATTCAAATATAAATTTGTGAACTGTTTGTTATGCTTCATATTCTTGCATGTTGTCTTTGAATATCTATTTGCAGTATCAAACATATCAATAGCTATTTAAAAAAATATAAAAATAGTTCAAAATAAAAAGAACGATATGCTTAAATAACGTGATAGCGGATGTTTCTTTGTAAAATGGGAATATTTCGAATAGTTTTGGTTTCCTCTCTTTCAACCTTTTATTCTACAACAACATGCTTTTTTTATTAGGCAACTGTTCGTGCGTATTAACAAACAAATTCTTATCAAAATAAACCAAAAATGCTATTTGTTCCTTGTCCGTTTTGTCCTTGAACAATCAATTCAGCTTCGTTTCTTAATACCTCATTTTACTTAATATTTTCCACTTTTATGAAACAGCATAATTCGTTTCCAAATGCGAGTGAATTAAATAAAGATATGAATATAGATTGTAAATAAAATTAAAACATTTTTAACGCAAATATTTAATAATTTTATTTATATTTATTGACATTTTCAAAATTATTATTTCAAAATTCCAATAAAAATGAAATATTTGAAAAAATATAATATGGCTATTTCAAACAATTTTTAAAATTATTGAAAATTGGGTACTCATTTATATGAAATCATTCCATTATTGTATAATATATTATTGAAAATCCTATTCTATATTTTTCTAAATCAAAATCATCAACTATTCAAAATTATTGATTACGCTTGGAATTAGAACTTATGATGAATTGATAAAAATTAGGAAAAATGTAATAACTTTCAAATAAAGTAAAAGAATTAAAACATAGTTACTGAATTCATTCTTTATGATTTAGATAGCACATGATTTTTGCCCTCAACTAAATAAATTTCCTGCGATTCATCTTTATTCATTCATGCTGTATATTTTTATTAATTAAAGTAAAAGAATAATAGGTCACTTTTTTAATATTAACACTAAATCAAAATCCATTTCTTATCATAGTATTTTTTTTATTAAGCTATAACAGAACTTTGAAAAGTTGCTTAGTGTGAAATTTTATTTTTGAACATTATTAGAATACTTTCGAATCTCATGACACGAATAATTTAGTTGCATGTTTTCTTTGATAGTTCAGCAACATGTTTAATACGAAAAAACTTTATATTCTGGTTAATGCATATCTTAAGTTAAATATGCGTAAAATATGTACAATTTAAGAAAAATATTCGCACTTTTCTAGAAATAATTTTCTCAAACTGCTTAAGAAAAAAATTGAGTGAATAAATATGCATAGATTTTAGGGACAACGGAATATTTACCACTCAATAAAGTTGGTATATTACTGTATTTCGTTAATTTACGAGGAACAAATTTACTTCATTTATTAATTTATTCCATATTTCTGTCTTAAGAAACAATCGAAAATTAAAAACTATAATTCATACATTTATAACACATTTTTATAGTTATAATATTTACATTCGGCATCTCATTACGTAAAATTTTGCTATGTTAAATGTTATTGTGTATCAAGAAAAAACTGGCTGTTGAAATTCTGAAGATCATTCTGAAACTTCTGTGATATACTAGGTTTTCAAAGTTTTATTTATATTAAAAAAATTTTAAGATAAACAATATCCTCATATACAATACCAATATAATACTAAGGGTAAATGTTTGAATTCCACAAACCCCACACTTACAAATCGATGAGAAAATGCATTTATATCGCCATTAATCTCTTTTGTGGAATGAAGACAAAATCCATGTAAATCGTTATTTAGATTAAAAAATAACTAAAAGTCACTCTTGCTGGATCAGGGTGATAGGATATATGTTCTATCACTTTGAAGAAGTTTTGTTCAAGAAATCGGTCTGTCATGCTGGCTGAATGAAAAGATGCTTTGTCATGGTTGGACACGAATCCTCTAGCTTCCACATCTTGAAAAATCTCTAGAAGACATTTAATAGTATACCAGTTAGCTGTTCTTAACTTCTGTTTTTCCAACTTGATAGCTTTGACCATTCCAGTATTTTTCAATAAACTGGGAAACTTTACTTTTTATGTTATTTTGTCTTTTCATTATAGTGAATTTAAAACCATTTTCAGAAAAGTACGTTGTATTTTCTTGACGAGTCGTATCAACAGAAAATCGTAAGTATATTTTATCACCACTTAAGATTTTAAAAATAAGACTATGGCCACTATCTTTAAACAATTAAAAATTTCTTTGTTGATTTTGATACGCTTCTCATTTCCATGCTCAATTAAATTTTGGAAAATTTAACAGCGAACTATTATTTTTAGGTACAATGTATAACTATAGGCATGGCGGTGTATCCAATGTTCAATTCCTCTGTATTACATCAATTTCTCTGTTTACAGTGATCATTATTTATTAATATTTTTCATATAGCAGACATATTATCTGAGATAACAATTGATAAAAAGCTTCTCGTGTATTTTTCATTTTGGAAAAAATTACGACTGTGCTATAAAATTTAGAAAATCATATGAATGCAAGAGATGAACTTTTATTTCTGAATGTTAATTGGGTAATGCTAATTGAAGGCTAATAGAAGCTTTCATTTTTTAAGTGGATGGAAATTGCAGACGTATGGTAATAAATATTTCTAACAAATCTGATAGTTAATGATTATTCAAAGATAATTATATATATACACTACTGGCCATTAAAATTGCTACACCAGGAAGAAATGCAGATAACAAAATGATATTTATTGGACAAATATATTATACTTGAAATAACAAGTGATTAAATTTTCAAAAAAGTTTGGCTGGATAGATCCTGAGAAATCAGTACCCAGAACAACCACCTCTGGCAGTAATAACAGCAGTTATACGCCTGGGCATTGAGTCAAACAGAGATTGGATTGCATGTACAGGTACAGATGCCCATGCAGCTTCAACACGATGCCACAGTTCATCAACCGTAGTGACTGGCGTTTAGTGACGAGCCAGTCGCTCGGCAACCATTGACCAGACATTTTCTATTTGTGAAAGATTTGGAGAACGTGCTGGCCAGGGCAACAGTCGAACATGTTCCGTATTAAGGAAGGTCCGTACAATACCGGCAACATATGGTCGGGCATTATCCTGCTGAAACGTAGGGTTTCGCAGGGCTCGAATAAAGGATAGAGCCACGGGTCGTAACACACCAAAAATGTAACGTGCACTGTTCAAAGCACCGTCAATGCGAACAAGAGGTGGCCGAGACGTGTATCCAATGGCACCCCATACTATCACGCCAGGTGATGGGACAGTATGACGATGACGAATGCACGCTGCCAGTGTGCGTTCACCACGATGCCGCCAAATACGCATGCGACCATCATGATGCTGTACACAGAACAAGGATTCATCTGAAAAGATGACGGCTCGCCATTCGTGCGCCCAGGTTCATCGTTGATCACACCATTGAAGGCGCTCTTGTCTATGACGCAGCGTCAAAGGAAGCCGCAGCCATGGTCTCCGAGCTGAGAGTCCATGCTGTGTTCTGAATTCTTTCATTCTTTTTCTCTCTATCTCTCAAAGCAAGTTCAATTAATTTTATAACGTTTGCAAGGTTAATATTTTATATGTATTTTGGCTTAATACAGAATTTTTTAAGAAATAATTTTGTGGAAGATGAAAAACTTTCACGAATCTTATATTTTCTTTTTGAAGTACAGGCATTGACTAATTATATCTCATCCAAAACTAGTAAACTAGTTTTTTTTTCTTTTATTGATTTTCCTTGATTCTATTTGTGTAAAGTAAGAATTAAAATCAACAAGATGTTTCCTTAA
>JAPDSC010060329.1:0-17617 GCA_026290005.1 Latrodectus geometricus
CCATACTCTGTCTCCTGGCAAGAGTAGTTGTGTCCACTTCTGCAGAAAGACTAGCTTCCAATAATTTACATCAACAATACACCAATACCTGTGGTCAATGAGGTAAAATTCCTCGGAGTGATTTTCGACCGAAAACTAACTTTTCTTCCGCATATCTTATATCTGCGGAAGAAATGTGAGCGATCGCTTAATATCCTCAAGGTGTTATCAAATACATCTTGGGGTGCTGATCGCTCATCACTCCTTCGGGTTTATCAATCTCTGATTTTATCCCGAATTGACTACGGATGTGTTGTGTATGGATCTGCAAGGTCTTCTGTCTTACGCAGATTGGACACTGTCCATGACTCTGCCCTGAGAATATGTTCTGGCGCATTTCGCACATCACCCGTCCAGAGTCTATACGTGATTTGTCATCAATTACCGTTAGACATGCGACGAATGCAGCAGTCTCTCAATTACTACTATAAAATCATATCGACCCCTCATCATCCGCTACTCTCCATGATTCCTAATCCTGGTCTTAAAAGACTTTATGATGCTCGTCCTATGAGCATCCCACCTTTTCTCACACGAATAAAGACACATTTATCTCTTACTGATCTACGTGATTTGCGGATTGAATCACCAACTTACTTCGCTTATCCGCCTTGGTATGACCCGACACTTGATTTTATGTATTCCTTTGCTCAATATGGAAAATCTGACACAACACCTATTGTCTTTCAATAGCTATTTTCTTCTCATCGCTGTCAGTACCAGTCGTATAAACCTGTATTCACAGATGGATCTAAATCAGCAGGACATGTGGGCTGTGGCATTTTTATGAATAATGCATCTTTCAGTTACAGCCTACATTCGTCCTGTTCCATCTTCACTGCTGAAGCAACAGCAATATACTACGCTCTTCAGCAGGTGAATACAGACGCCTATCATAAATTTTGTATATATACTGACAGCTTGAGTGTTTTGGAAGCTTTGAGAGGCAATAGTTTTAATAATCATCCTGTTGTGTCCAGAATTTTCAGAGTATTGGAATCCCTTGCTGGCAAGGGTTACCAAATTTTATTTTGTTGGGTACCAAGTCACGTAGGTCTTGATGGAAATGAGAGAGCGGATGCAACTGCAAAGGCTGCATCAGGTCAACACTTACCATCAGTTCCGCTCTCTGATGTGAGAAGGGGTGTCAAAGCATTTATTTTTTCCCTTTGGCAGGAATCATGGAATATGCAGGTTGTCAACAAGTTACATACTATCATCTCATTTGTCACCTCATTACCTGTTTTACCGCTACGAAGTGCAGACGTAAGATTGACTCGCCTTCGTATCGGACACACACGTTTCACACACAGACATTTGTTTTTAAGTGAATTAAATCCATGGTGTGAAACGTGTGATGAACCATATACTATTCATCATATTTTAATATCATGTCAATATTTTAACCATAAGCGTTTACAATTTTTTAAATCTGATATTTTAACCTTGTCTGATTTGTTGGGGGAACCACCCCACAGAAATCTTTTTGCCTATTTAAAGGCAAAAAGATTTCTGTGGTAATTATTAAAGGTAATTGGATTTCTTCATTTTATTTAAACTTTATGAGTTTTACTTTACAATTATACTCATTTTTACAATTATACTAATTTAGATTTTAATATATTTATATACACTTATTTTTGTAATTTTTAACGTTGAGTATGGGTTTTGCCAAAAAAAAAGTTTTAATAAAAATTTAATTTTTTGACGCAGCTTGTCCTTTTTGGACCTTGCGCCACAAAACCCAACCAACCAACCAACCAACTTACAATCCTTCGTTTTTAAGGATTAAGAGTCGTGCTGAGCAAACACCAATTCGTTTCAACCATGGACAAGCCTTACCCTACAACTGCGAATTTCGGATGTTAGAATTGAAGAAAGCTTTACAGCAGGCCAATAATACCAGCCCAGGACCTGATGGAATTAGCTATCTTATGCTTCAACATTTAAGTCCAGACTCCCTATCGAACTTATTATATTTGTTCAATAGGATCTGGACTGAAAATGAATTTCCATCTTTTTGGAATGAAGCTATAGTCATTCCGGTCCTAAAGCCTGGTAAGGATCCTTCAGAACCTTCAAATTACCGACCTATAGCTCTGACTAGCTGCCTTTGTAAGACTCTCGAACGTATGGTCAACGCCCGTCTCATATATGTCTTAGAAAAAAATAAATTAATACATATGAATCAGAGTGGCTTCCGTAAAGGAAGATCCACTCTTGATAATATTACATATTTGGAGACCCAAATCCGCAACGCTTTTGTGCGGAGAAATCATCTGGTCTCCATTTTCTTTGACATAGAGAAGGCATACGACCGTACATGGCGATATGGAATTCTCCGTTCATTATATGATTTTGGCTTTAGGGGTAATCTCCCGATATTCCTACAAAACTTTCTACGCTCCCGTACTTTTAAAATTCGTATTGGAACTTTTACATCCAATACTTTTATTCAAGCCGAGGGTGTACCCCAAGGCTCTATTTTAAGTGTCACTATTTTTAACCTTTACATTAGTTACATTCTTCATCTTCTTTCACCTTCAGTTTATGGCACTATGTATGTGGACGACCTGCAAATATCTTGCCAGGGATCGAACATGCGTTTAATTGAGAGACAACTACAAACATCTGTTAAAAATAAAATAGCTGCATGGTGTGCAGGGAATGGCTTTACATTATCTCCTAGCAAGAGCTGTTGTGTCCATTTCTGCAAGAAGACCAGCATTCATAACGATCCTGTTATCAAATTGAACAACACTCCAATACCTGTAGTCAACGAGATTAAATTTCTTGGTGTCACATTCGACTGAAAGTTGAACTTTCTTCCGCATGTTTTATATTTGCGGAAGAAGTGCGAGCGATCGCTTAATATCCTCAAGGTGCTTTCTAATACATCTTGGGGTGCTGATCGCTTGTCACTCCTTCGAATCTACCAAGCACTTATCTCGTATTAACTACGGATGTGTTGTTTATGGATCTGCTAGGTCTTCTGTTTTACGCAGACTGGACACTGTACATCACTCAGCTTTGAGAATCTGTTCAGGCGCATTCCGCACATCACCCGTCCAGAGTCTTTATGCGATTTGTCAGCAATTGCCTTTAGACCTGAGACGAATGCAGCTGTCTCTCAATTACTACGCTAAAGTTATATCTAATACTCAACATCCTTTACGGTCCTTGGTATATACTCCTGCCTTGAAGAGATTATATGATGCTCGACCACATAGCATCCAACCCTTTCTCTGTCGAACTAAATCTCAACTGTATTTCACAGACCTATATGATGTCCGTTTTACTAAAACGGACTTATATTTACATCCACCCTGGTATGATCCACAGATTAATATTATTAATCCATTTGCTCAGTTTAAAAAATCGGACACAACCTCAACGATTTTTCAACAGCTTTTCTTTTCACATCGCTGTCAGTATTCATCATACACGCCTGTATTCACAGATGGATCTAAAACTGCAGGACATGTTGGCTGTGGCGTATTTTACGCTGATACCAGTTATGGTTACAGCCTTCATACGTCCTGCTCCATCTTTACAGCTGAAGCTACGGCCATTTATCAAGCCCTTCAGCTTGTGAATACAGGAAATTATCATAAAATTTGTGTATATACTGACAGTTTGAGTGTACTAGAAGCGTTGAGAAATTATAATAATTGTCATCCTGTTGTGTCCAAGATTTTAGGAGCATTGGATTCCCTTGCTGGCAAGGGTTATGACATCATTTTCTGTTGGGTCCCAGGTCATGTAGGTCTAGAGGGAAATGAAAAGGCAGATGCAGCTGCTAAAGCTGCATCGTTCGTACTTCATTCATCTGTCCCTCTTTTCGACGTGAGAAGGGTTGTAAAAAGATTTTTAAATTCTCTCTGGCAGGAGTCATGGAGTATGCAGGTCGGAAACAAACTGCGTGCCATCTTTCCATACCTCATTCCATCTTCAATTTTACCGTTACGAAGAGCAGATGTCAGATTGACTCGCCTTCGTATCGGACACACACGTTTCACACACAGACATTTGTTTCTAAATGAGCTAAATCCATGGTGTGAAACGTGTGATGTACCATATACTGTCTCACATATTTTAATTTCATGTCCATATTTTAACCTTTACCGTTTTAAATATTTTGCCACTGACCTTTTAACCATGTATGATTTAGTGGGGGAGCCTCCCCACCGAAACCTTTTTTCCTTTTTAAGGGAAATTGGTTTCCTTAATTTTATTTAAATTTTATGAATTTTGTTTTACTTTCATATACTTATTTCGATTTTAAAATTATTATATACAATAATTTTTGTGTTTTAAATTTTTAATGTTGTGTTTGGGTTTTGCTTAAAATCAATTTTCTTTAAAACTCAACTTTTGGCGCAGCTTGTCCTCTTTGGACCTTGCGCCACAAAACCCAACCCAACCCAACCCAACGCTCTCAGTACATCCCTGTGATGGCCTCCACCCTTAACGAGTCATCCAGCAGATGTACCGATCGCTTGATCCATAAAGCCGATTGATGTGCTGAGGACCACAACACACCTCCCGTTTACCTGAAGCAGAGGCCAAAGTAATGTGTTGGTCTCTGGGGGCCTCAATTACCAGGACCCTCCTTTCCAGGGACACGGGTCTCCACGCACGGCAAACACGTAGGTGATTTAGTCCCCAAGAGTAGCTAATAGCAACAGAGCGGCGAAAGCTGCTCAAGGGGAGCCCTCAACCTCGTAAGAGGCAACCACAATGAGGGAGAAAAGGAAGAAAAAGTAGTAGGGTAGAGAAGAGAAGAAAAGAAAGAAGAGGACAGATCACTGGGGTACCTCGGGATTGTGACACCCGTGTTTACTTAAAGTAAGTAAACCCCCTGAGGGGGGAGAAAAGGAAGAAAAAGCAGTAGCGAGGAGAAGAGAAGAAAAGAAAGAAGAACCTTCAACTCTACAGGCTGTAGCTATCAGAATTCACACGTCATGTTTGATTACAGTCTGTAGTCTGTATTTGCCGCCACAGGATGTCATCCGCCAAGAGGAACTCGATGCATTAGTGGATCAGCTGCCTACACCATTTTTGTTAGCAGGTGACTTTAACGGACATAATTCTCTGTGGGGAAGTGATGATACTAATTCTCGCGGTCGTCAGATAGAGCAATTTATTTCTGATAATTGCCTCTGTCTGATTAATACCGACGAGAAAACTTATTTCCACCTACCGACAAGAACATTTCATTCTCTCGATCTCGCCATTTGTTCACCTTCACTTCTGCCATTGTTGAATTTAACAGTAGGGAATGATCTGCATAATAGCGATCATTTCCCACTCGTCATCTCCCAGACTGGAGGTAGTAGTGTGCAGCAACGCATACCTACTTACGTGTACAGTCGGGCAGATTGGCCGTTATTTACACAATTGGCAGTCGTTGATGATAGAATGGTTACGATTGAGGATATTGATAATGCCGTATATAAAGTCACTGAAACAATTATATGTGCAGCTGATACTGCAATACCTAAGAGTTCTTCTAAACTAAAAAGGCGCTGCAAACCGTGGTGGAACAAGGAATGCCAAGAAACTTATAAAAAACAAAGGAAGTTATGGGGGTTATTTCGGAGGTACCCCACGACGGAGAATCTCATTGCCTTTAAGAGAGCAAAAGCTTTAGCTCGCAGAGCTCGTCGTCGAAGTCAGAACGAATCCTGGTCTCGCTATGTCTCTTCAATTACATCTTCCACATCCAGTAAGCAGTTATGGAGAAAAGTAAAAGCAGCCAATGGTATTTATAGAGAATTTGCAATTCCTATTTTAAAAACCGGAGCTGCTATACTGTCTTCTCCTACAGACATTGCTAACGTCTTTGGTGAAACATTTGCTAACGTCTCAAGCTCCGACTCTTATAGTCCTTCGTTTTTAAGGACTAAGAGTCGAGCCGAGCAAATACCAATTCGTTTCAACCATAGACAAGCTTTGCCTTACAACTGCGAATTTCGGATGTTGGAATTGAAGCGAGCATTACAGCAGGCCAACAATACCTGCCCAGGACCTGATGGAATTAGCTATCAAATGCTTCGACATTTAAGTCCAGACTCCCTGTTGAACTTATTGCATTTGTTCAACAGGATCTGGACTGAAATTGCATTTCCATCAATTTGGAATGAAGCAACAGTAATTCCGGTCCTGAAGCCTGGTAAGGATCCTTCAGAACCTTCAAACTACAGACCTATAGCTCTGACTAGCTGCCTATGTAAGACTCTCGAACGTATGGTCAACGCCCGTCTCGTATATGTCTTAGAAGAAAACAAATGTATACATGTAAATCAGAGTGGCTTCCGTAAAGGGAGATCCACTCTAGATAACATTACATATTTGGAAACCCAAATCCGCAACGCTTTCGTGCGGAGAAACCATCTGGTTTCCATCTTCTTCGACATCGAGAAGGCATACGACCGTACTTGGCGATATGGAATTCTCCGTTCATTATATGATTTTGGCTTTAGGGGTAATCTCCCGATATTCCTACAAAATTTTCTACGCTCCCGTACTTTTAAAATACGTATTGGAACATCTACATCCAATACTTTTATTCAAGCCGAGGGTGTTCCCCAAGGCTCTATTTTAAGTGTAACTCTTTTTAATTTATTCATTAGTAGCATCCTTCATCACTTTTCACCTTCAGTTAAAGGCACGATGTATGTGGATGACCTGCAGATTTCTTGCCAAGGTTCAAATATGCGATTAATTAAGAGACAATTACAAACATCTGTAAATAAAATAGCTGCATGGTGTGCAGAGAATGGCTTTACATTATCTCCTAGCAAGAGCTGTTGTGTCCATTTTTGCAAGAAGACTAGCCAACACAACGATCCTGTTATATATCTAAACAACACTCCAATACCTGTAGTCAACGAGATAAAATTTCTTGGTGTGACATTCGACCGAAAGTTGACCTTTCTTCCGCATGTTTTACGTTTGCGAAAGAAGTGCGAGCGATCGCTTAATATCTTCAAGGTGCTTTCAAATACATCTTGGGGTGATGATCGCTTGTCACTCCTTCGAGTCTATCAAACACTCATTTTATCTCGTATTGACTACGGATGTGTTGTCTATGGATCTGCAACGTCTTCCGTCTTACGCAGATTGGACACTGTACATCACTCTGCTTTGAGAATATGTTCAGGCGCATTCCGCACATCACCCGTCCAGAGTCTTTACGCGATTTGTCAACAATTGCCTTTAGATTGAGACGAATGCAGCTGTCTCTCAATTACTACGCTAAGGTTATGTCTGATACACAACATCCTTTACGATCCTTGGCCATTTCTCCTGCTTTGGAGAGACTATATGATGCTCGATCTTACAGCATCCAACCTTTTCTCACTCGAACTAAGGCTCAGCTCTTTTTGACAGACCTATTTGATGTCCGTTTTACTAAAACGGACTTACATTCTCATCCACCCTGGTATGATCCACAGATTAATATAATTAATCCATTTGCTCAGTTTCGAAAATCGGACACAACCTCAACTATTTTTAAACAGCTTTTTCTTTCACATCGCTGTCAGTATTCATCATACACGCCTGTATTCACGGATGGTTCTAAAACAGCAGGACATGTTGGCTGTGGCATATTCTATGCTAATGCCAGTTATGGTTACAGCCTTCATACGTCCTGCTCCATCTTTACAGCTGAAGCTACCGCTATTTTTCAAGCTCTTCAGCTAGTGAATACAGAGCAATTTAATAAAATCTGCGTGTATACTGACAGTTTGAGTGTATTAGAAGCGTTGGGAAATTCAAATTTTTACCATCCTGTTGTGTCCAAGATTTTCGGATCATTGGATTCCCTTGCTGGCAAGGGTTATGATATCATTTTCTGTTGGGTCCCAGGTCATGTAGGTCTAGAGGGAAATGAAAAGGCGGATGCAGCTGCTAAAGCTGCATCGTCCTCACTTCATTCTTCTGTCCCTCTTTTCGACGTGAGAAGGGTTGTTAAAACATTTGTTAAATCTCTCTGGCAGGAGTTATGGAGTATGCAGGTCGCTAATAAACTGTGTGCCATATTCCCATCCTTCATTCCATCATCAGTTTTACCGATACGAAGAGCAGATGTTAGATTATCTCGCCTTCGTATCGGGCACACACGTTTTACACATAGACATTTGTTTTTAAGTGAACTAAATCCATGGTGTGAAACGTGTGATGTTCCATATACTGTTTCTCATATTTTAATTTCATGTCATTATTTTAACCATCAGCGTTTACAGTTTTTTAAAAGTGATATTTTAACTATGTCTGATTTACTAGGGGATCCACCCCATAGAAACCTATTTGCCTTTTTAAGAGCAATAGGTTTCTTACATTACATTTAAGTATTTTACATTTTAAAATATTTTATACACATTGAAATTTTGATAATATTATATACATAGATTTTTGTTTTTTATTACATTTTAACGTTGTTTGGGTTTTTTAAATAAATAAGAAGAAAATAAATAAACGCAAAAAATAAAATTTTAGTCTTGGCGCAGCATGTCCTCTTTTGGACCTTGCGCCACAAAACCCAACCCAACAACAACAACAACCTTCAGAACCTTCACATTACCGACCAATAGCTCTAACGAGTTGCCTTTGTAAGACTCTCGAACGCATGGTCAACGCCCGTCTCGTATATGTCTTAGAAAAAAATAAATGTATACACATTAATCAGAGTAGATTTCGTAAAGGGAGATCCACTCTTGATAATATTACATATTTGGAGACCCAAATTCGCCATGCATTTGTGCGAAGGAATCATCTGGTCTCCATTTTCTTTGACATCGAGAAGGCATACGACCGTACGTGGCGATATGGTATTCTCCGTAAATTATATGATTTTGGCTTTCGGGGTAATCTTCCGATATTCCTTCAGAATTTCTTACGCTCCCGAGTTTTTAAAGTTCGTATTGGACACCTTTTGTCCAATACTTTTAATCAAGCCGAGGGTGTTCTCCAAGGCTCAATTTTAAGTGTAACCATTTTTAATCTATTCATCAGTTCCATGCTTCATCTTCTATCATCCTCAGTTCATGGAACAATGTATGTTGATGACCTGCAAATATCTCGCCAGGGATCAAACATGCGAGTAATTGAGAGGCAACTACAAACATCTGTTAATAAAATAGCTGCATGGTGTGCTGAGAATGGCTTTACAATATCTCCTAGCAAGAGCTGTTGTGTCCATTTCTGCAGGAAGACCAGCATACACAATGATCCTGTTATCATACTGAACAACACACAAATACCTGTAGTCAACGAGATTAAATTTCTTGGTGTTACATTTGACCGCAAGTTAACCTTTCTTCCGCATGTTTTACATCTGCCGAAGAAGTGTGAGCGATCGCTTAATATCCTCAAGGTGTTATCAAATACATCTTGGGGTGCTGATCGCTTGTCACTGCTTCGTGTCTATCAATCAATTATTTTGTCTCGTATTGACTACGGATGTGTTGTCTATGGATCTGCTAGGTCTTCTGTTTTACGCAGATTGGACACTGTGCATCACTCTGCTTTGAGAATCTGTTCAGGCGCATTCCGCACATCACCCGTCCAGAGTCTTTATGCCATCTGTCATCAATTGCCTTTAGACCTGAGACGGATGCAGCTGTCTCTCAATTATTACGCAAAGGTCATGTCTGACCGACAACATCCTATACGTTCCTTGGCCATTTCTTCTGCATTAGAGAGACTATATGATGCTCGACTATACAGCATCCAACCTTTTCTCACTCGAACTAAAGATCAACTCTATTTGACAGACCTACATGATGTCCGTTTTATTAAAACGGACTTTCAATCACATCCACCCTGGTACGATCCACAGATAACTATCATTAATCCATTTGCTCAATATACAAAATCGGACACAACCTCTACAGTTTTTCAACAGCTATATCTATCTCATCGCTGTCAGTATTCATCATACACGCCTGTATTCATGGATGGATCAAAAACTGCAGGACATGTTGGCTGTGGCGTATTTTACGCTAATACCAGTTATGGTTACAGCCTCCATACGTCCTGCTCGGTCTTTACCGCTGAAGCTACGGCTATCCACCAAGCCCTTCAGCTTGTGAATACAGAGCAATTTAATAAAATCTGTATGTATACTGACAGTTTGAGTGTTTTAGAAGCGTTGAAAAACTATAATAATTGTCATCCAGTTGTGTCCAAGATTTTCAGA
Organism: Latrodectus geometricus; assembly: GCA_026290005.1. Taxonomy (NCBI): domain Eukaryota; kingdom Metazoa; phylum Arthropoda; class Arachnida; order Araneae; family Theridiidae; genus Latrodectus; species Latrodectus geometricus. The sequence continues at coordinate 10,247 of JAPDSC010060329.1, forward strand.
GCATTGGATTCCCTTGCTGGCAAGGGCTATGACATTATTTTCTGCTGGATCCCAGGTCATGTAGGTCTCGAGGGAAATGAAAAGGCCGATGCAGCCGCAAAAGCTGCATCGTCCTTACTTCATTCATCTGTCCCTCTTTTCGATGTGAGAAGGGTTGTAAAAAGATTTGTTAATTCTCTCTGGCAGGAGTTATGGAGTATGCAGGTCTCTAATAAAATGTGTGCCATATTTCCATATTTCATCCCATCATCAGTTTTACCGATACGAAGAGCAGATGTTAGATTAACTCGCCTTCGTATCGGACACACACGTTTCACACACAGACATTTGTTTTTAAGTGAATTGAATCCCTGGTGTGAAACGTGTGATGTACCATATACTGTTCATCATATTTTAATCTCATGTCCTGATTTTAACGTCTACCGTTTTATATTTTTTCAAACTAACATTTTAACTCTATATGATTTAGTGGGGGAGCCACCCCACAGAAACCTTTTTGCCTTTTTAAGGGCAATTGGTTTTATTCATTACATTTAAACGTTTTGACTTTAATTTTATTAGAATTTTATTTTTACTTTCACTTATTACTATAATAAATTAGATTTTAATGTATAAATATATACACTAATTTTTGTATTTTAATATTTTAAAGTTGAGTTGGGTTTTCAACAATGTTTTTATTTAAATTTAATATTTGGCGCAGTTTGTCCTTATTGGACCTTGCGCCATTAAACCCAACCAACCAACCTGCGGAAGAAATGCCAACGACTGCTCAATATCCTCAAGGTGCTTTCAAATACATCTTGGGGTGCAGATCGCACATCAGTCCTTCGTATTTACAACTCTGTAATTTTATCTCGCATTGACTACGGTTGTGTTGCTTACGGATCAGCTAGATCTTCCGTTTTACGCAGATTGGACACAATTCATCACTCTGCTTTAAGAATATGCTCAGGTGCATTTCGCACTTCACCCGTCCAGAGTCTATATGTAATCTGCCAACAATTACCATTAGACCTGCGGCGGATGCAACTGTCTTTTAGTTATTATTCAAACATTATGTCCTCACCTCATCATCCCTTACATTCTACGATTCCAAATGCCGCTCTTACGAGATTATATAATGCTAGACCATCAAGCATTCAACCTTTTCTCGCGCGTGTTAAATCCTACCTTTTGCTATCTGACCTATGTGATGTCCGGATTGAGTCTATAGACTTTTTCGTACACCCTCCTTGGTATGATCCACGCATTACAGTACTCAATGCCTTTGAAAACTATAAAAAGTCGGACACAACTCCTGCAATTTTTCCACAGCTTTATGCATCTCATCGCGGTCAGTATGCTATGTACACTCCCATCTACACTGATGGATCCAAAACTGCGGGGCACGTTGGCTGTGGATTGTATGTTGACAATACCTCCTTCAGTTTCAGCCTTCACAAATCCTGCTCCATTTTCACTGCTGAAGCCATGGCTATATACCGTGCACTTCAGTATGTGAGTACTACAAATGTACACAAATACTGCATATATACTGACAGTAAGAGTGTTTTAGAAGCTTTGAAAAATTGTAACTATAATTGCCATCCAGTCGTGTCGAAAATTTTCAAATTGCTTGATTCCATCTCTCGAACTGGATTCGAGATACTGTTTTGCTGGATACCAAGCCACATAGGAATAGATGGTAATGAGAAGGCTGATGCGGCTGCGAAATCTGCATCCACTTCTATTCTGCCTTCAGTTCCATCAATAGATGTGAGAAAAGGAATAAAACATTTTACAAATTCTCTTTGGCAGGAATCTTGGAACATGCAAGTCAGCAACAAACTCCATTCCATATTCTCATTTATCATCCCATTACATGTTTTACCTGTACGAAGCGCAGATGTCAGACTGACTCGCCTTCGTATTGGTCACACGCGTTTCACCCACAAACATCTCTTCTTGAGTGATTTAAATCCTTGGTGTCAAACGTGTGATGAACCATACACAGTACATCATATTTTAATTGTTTGTCCAGATTTTAACCGTTTTCGCATCATATTTTTTAACAGTGATATTTTAACATTACAAGACTTGCTAGGGGAACCACCCCATTGCAATCTTTTTGCGTTTTTAAAAGCTATTAATTTTATTCATTTTATCTAAATTTATAAATATTTTAATCATAAGTTTTAATTTTATTCATTTTATCAACTTTTAAAATAATTTCATCACAAGTATTTTAATTACTATAAATATGCATATTTTTATTTTAAAAGTTTGTATTTTTAAGTTTTTAATGGACTAAAGAAAAGAGATTAATTTGAAACTGATGTCTGGCGCAGCTTGTCCATATTTGGACCTTGCGCCATTAAAATCAACCAACCAACCAATCAATTTAAATAATAACTTCCTTTATTTGTTGGAACTGTCATGGTTTGCGTTCACATCTTGATGACATCAAGTCTATTATATCAGCTTATAACCCCGCATGCATAGCACTTCAGGAGACCTTCCTGATGTCTACAAACAACATTAATCTGCGTGGGTTTAAATGCTTTCGGAAAGACTGTGGTGACGATGGCGCAGTGTCTGGAGGTGTTTGTCTATTAACATCCAATAATTTTCCCTGCACTGTCCATCCATTAAACACTACACTACAGGCTGTAGCTGTGAGAATTCACACATCATGTTTGATTACAGTCTGTAGTATGTATTTGCCACCACATGATGTCATCCGCCAAGAGGAACTCGATGATTTAGTTGATCAGCTGCCAGCGCCATTTATGTTGCTCGATGACTTCAACGGCCATAATACTTTGTGGGGAAGTGATGATACTAATTCTCGCGGTCGTCAGATAGAACAGTTTATTTCTGATAACTGTCTCTGTCTGATGAATACCGACGAGAAAACTTATTTCCACCTACCCACAAGAACATTTCATTCGTTAGATCTGGCCATTTGTTCTCCCTCACTTCTGCCATTGTTAAAATTGTTTGTTGGGAATGATCTGCATGATAGCGATCATTTCCCATTCGTCATCTCCCAGACTGGAGGTAGTAGTGTGCAGCAACGTGTACCTACTTACGTGTACAGTCGGGCAGATTGGACGCTATTTACACAATTGGCAGTTGTTGAAGATACTATGGTCATGATCCGAAATATAAATGAGGCCGTTGAAAGTTTCACAAAAACCATTATACATGCAGCTTATATTACAATTCCTAAGAGTTCCTCTAAAATAAAAAGGCGATGCAAACCTTGGTGGAATGAAGAATGTCAAATCACCTATAAAAAACAGAGGAGGTTATGGGGGTTATTTAGGAGATACCCCAGAACGGAGAATCTTATTGCTTTTAAGAGAGCAAAAGCATTAGCTCGTAGAGCTCGTCGTAGAAGTAAGAAGGAATCCTGGTCTTGCTATGTTTCTTCAATAACATCCTCAACATCCAGTAAGCAGTTGTGGAGAAAAGTCAAGGCAGCCAACGGAATTTATAAGGAATTCCCCATTCCTATATTAAAAACCGCAGCTGCTGTATACTTTTCTCCTCAGGAAATAGCTAACGTCCTTAGTGAAAATTTTGCTAATGTCTCAAGCACCGACTCTTACAGTCCTTCTTTTTTAAGGATTAAGAGTCGTGCTGAGCAAACACCAATTCGTTTCAACCATGGACAAGCCTTACCATACAACTGCGAATTTCGGATGCTAGAATTGAAGAAAGCTTTACAGCACGCCAATAATACCAGCCCAGGACCTGATGGAATTAGCTATCTGATGCTTCAACATTTAAGTCCAGACTCCCTATTGAACTTATTGATTTTGTTCAATAGGATCTGGACTGAAAATGAATTTCCATGTCTTTGGAATGAAGCATTAGTCATTCCGGACCTAAAGCCTGGTAAAGATCCTTCAGAACCTTCAAATTACTGACCTATAGCTCTGACGAGTTGCCTTTGTAAGACTCTCGAACGTATGGTCAACGCCCATCGCGTACATGTCTTAGAAGAAAATAAATATATACATGTCAGTCAGAGTGGATTCCGTAAAGGAAGATCCACTCTTAATAACATTACTTACTTGGAAACCCAAATCCGCAACGCTTTTGTGCGGAGAAACCATCTGGTTTCCATCTTCTTTGACATTGAGAAGGCATACGACCGTACTTGGCGATGTGGAATTCTCCGTTCATTATATAATTTTGGCTTTAGGGGTAATCTCCCGATGTTCCTACAAAACTTTCTATGCTCCCGTAATTTTAAAGTACATATTGGAACTTATACATCCAATACTTTTATCCAACATGAGGGTGTCCCTCAAGGTTCCATTTTAAGTGTTTCACTTTTTAATTTATACATTAGTTGCATCCTTCATCACCTTTCACCTTCTGTCAATGGCACTATGTATGTGGATGACCTGCAAATATCTTGCCAAGGATCGAATATGCGTTTAATTGAGAGACAATTACAAACATCTGTAAATAAAATAGCTGCATGGTGTGCAGAGAATGGCTTTACATTATCTCCTAGCAAGAGCTGTTGTGTCCATTTTTGCAAGAAGACTAGCCTACACAACGATCCTGTTATATATCTAAACAACACTCCAATACCTGTAGTCAACGAGATTAAATTTCTAGGTGTAATATTTGACCGAAAGTTGACCTTTCTTCCGCATGTTTTACATTTGCGGAAGAAGTGCGAGCGATCGCTTAATATCCTCAAATGCTTTCAAATACATCTTGGGGTGCTGATCGCTTGTCACTCCTTCGAGTCTATCAAGCACTCATTTTATCTCGTATTGACTACGGATGTGTTGTCTATGGATCTGCTAGGTCTTCTGTCTTACGCAAATTGGACACTGTACATCACTCTGCTTTGAGAATATGTTCAGGCGCATTCCGCACATCACCCGTCCAGAGTCTTTACGCGATTTGTCAACAATTGCCTTTAGACCTGAGACGAATGCAGCAGTCTCTCAATTATTACGCTAAGGTTATGTCTGATAGACAACATCCTTTACGATCCTTGGCCATTTCTCCTGCTTTGGAGAGACTATATGATGCTCGATCTTACAGCGTCCAACCTTTTCTCACTCGAACTAAAGCTCATCTCTTTTTGACAGACCTATATGATGTCCGTTTTACTATAACGGACTTACATTCTCATCCACCCTGGTATGATCCACAGATTAATATAATTAATCCATTTGCTCAGTTTCGAAAATCGGACACAACCTCAACTATTTTTCAACAGCTTTTTCTTTCACATCGCTGTCAGTATTCATCATACACGCCTGTATTCACGGATGGTTCTAAAACAGCAGGACATGTTGGCTGTGGCATATTCTATGCCAATGCCAGTTATGGTTACAGCCTTCATACGTCCTGCTCCATCTTTACAGCTGAAGCTACCGCTATTTATCAAGCTCTTCAACTAGTGAATACAGAGCAATTTAATAAAATCTGCGTGTATACTGACAGTTTGAGTGTATTAGAAGCGTTGAGAAATTTAAATTTTTGTCATCCTGTTGTGTCCAAGATTTTTGTAGCATTGGATTCCCTTGCTGGCAAGGGATATGACATCATTTTCTGTTGGGTCCCAGGTCATGTAGGTCCCAGGTCATGCATCGTCTGTACTTCATTCATCCGTTCCTCTTTTCGATGTGAGAAGGGTTGTTAAAAACATTTGTTAAATCTCTCTGGCAGGAGTTATGGAGTATGCAGGTCTCCAATAAATTACGTGCCGTTTTCCCATACCTCATTCCATCATCAGTTTTACCGTTACGAAGTGCCGATGTTCGATTAACTCGCCTTCGTATCGGACACACACGTTTCACACACAGACATTTGTTTTTAAGTGAACTGAATCCATGGTGTGAAACGTGTGATGTACCATACTCTGTTCATCATATTTTAATTTCATGTCCTGATTTTAACTTGTATCGGTTTATATTTTTTCAAACCGATATTTTAACTCTTTTTGATTTGGTGGGGGAGCCACCCCACAGAAATGTTTTTGCCTTTTTAAGGGCGATTGGATTTCTTCATTTTATTTAAAATTTTATAACATCAATTTTATGAATTTTTACTTTTACTTTCATTTTCTATTATAACCATTCACATTTTAATTTAATCATATACACGTTTTTTTGTGTTTTAACTTTTTGGCGTTGAGTTTGGGTTTTGCTTAGAAAGATTTTCTTTTAAAATTTAAGTTTTGGCGCAGCTTGTCCTTTTTGGACCTTGCGCCACAAAACCCAACCAAACAATTACCGATGAGGAAAATGTCGTTTGACCATATATGCCTTCCTTGTTAAATAAACCCAGTAACTCCAAAACTACAATAATTAAGTACATTAAATAAAGTAAAATAATATAAACAGGATAGATTTACATAGGAGATGATAAAATACTAACGGACAACGGTTTTGTCAAATCTTGTGTCATAAAAGTTTTTAAATGCCTTTTAAATTGATGGTTGAGCTTGAACGTTTATAACTTTAATTCTTTTCATTTAGCTTTCAGGAAATGCTGTTATATTTAAGGTAATCCCGGAGGGAAAAACTGTTCTATTGGATCGCGATTTTTTCTTTCAAGAATTACTTTATGATGTTTGTCGAGGTAATCCGTCATACAATAGTCCAAATTTTTAAGTCCTACCTCGCGAACATCATCTAGTAAAACATCGATGACCAATAGCCATACCCAACTGAAGCGTTCTTCGCGTATCATCAGATAAATTTATGTTTATGCCCAACCTCCTCCGAAAAGATCTTTAAAACCATTAGCTAAACTCGATTTTCCCGAATCAAAAGGCCCTACTAAAGCAAGTAGTCTCATACATGGAACACAGTAAAAAATTTGTTTTAGTTTAAAAAAACGATATCAATTGGACTACATGTCTGATCATGACTACAGACGAATTGGACTACACGTCTGATCTTGATGAACAAATGAAAGCCATTCTGAAACAAAAAAATTTATATGATGGTGAGAAAGCAATATTATATTTTCAAATTTTACAAAAATATAAAAATATTTCAGTCGAAAAATCTTTACCATCAAAAGGTAATCATGTATTCCCAGAAGAATATTCAGTAGAAGATTCATCTGTGACAACATTTCCAGTAAAAGAAGAATTTAATAATTTAGAAGAAAAAGCGATTACCGCTGCTCCGATTCGGTATAAGAAAATTGTAAAAGAAATTTTTCAATTCCTCAAACAGCCAAATTCCTTAAAATGGACTTCTGAAGGGAAGATCATGTATAACAATAGTATCATTCCAGGGAGTAACCTTGTTACTCTCATTAATGACTTTTTAAGAAACAAAAAGAGGGCACATGCAGGAAGAAGTGTGTTTTTAAATATTTTAAAAGAAGCAAGTTTTC
>JAPDSC010060331.1:0-12523 GCA_026290005.1 Latrodectus geometricus
GAGAAATAGTTTTTTTCTGCAAAACTTTGGTTTTATGGTTATTTTAAATTTAAGATAGACAATCTTTTTAACTTTTTTACAGTCTGTTTTTAGTTTTGTATCATAAAATTCCATAATCCATTTCTGTTCTTCACTTTAATCATATACAAGTTTCTTAAAAAAGTAAATATTTAACTTTTTACAATATAATTTATTTTTCATTTTGATAGCTTTTCTGAAAGGCATGATTATTGAGATGAACTGAACTTCAAATTTACTCTTTAAGCTTTTAGTGTTGTATTTTCTTATATTAAAAAATGCTTAATCAGAAGTTTTATATCTTTATCAAATAGCTCTTCACTGTCATTGATTATAATAAGAAGAATAAATGTCTCTTTTATACTTGAAGAAAATTAAGTGTGTTGGAAATAGTCTGTTTTCCTGCCTTATTTTTTAAAACTTTGTATAAAATAGATTATTGTTTTCTTGCTCTTATCCAGCTATTCATTATATGTAAGTAAACATGGATTGGAATAACTGTATATAGAATGAAATTGCAAAATCAGTGGTGGGATAAGCCCTCTTCTGGAGGTCATACTACTATTACCAAACAAAATCAACCACCCAACTCTCCAAATGCCTTCAGACAGCATGGAAAGAGCATACATTATATATATATATATATATATATATATATATATATATATATATATATGTTTGAAAGACCATTCGAGGTAGTATTTCCTACCAGGGAAGAATGGAAAAACAGCACGATTGAAAGTAAAAGAAATGATCGTATCTGGTTTACTGATGGATCAAAAAAAGGAAACCTCTCAGGACTGGGTGTCTGTGGTGTGGCACCAAGATTCAGTCTTTATAAAGGGCTTGGGGAACATGTCACTGTCTTTCAGGCGGAGGTTTTTGCTATCGCCTACTGTCTGCAGATAAATTTAAAGAAGTTCTACCAAGGTAAGCTTATTCTTATTTTCAGCGACAGTCAAGCTGCATTGATGGCTCTCTACTCATTCCAAGTCAAGTCAAAAATTGTAATGGAATGCAAAAATCTCCTTAAGAAACTGGCAAATGGGAATAAAATTATTCTTATTTGGGTGCCAGGGCATATAGGAATAGAAGGTAATGAAAGAGCTGATGAACTTGCAAAACAGGGATCCTCTTTCAATCCAATAGGAATGGAACCCTTTTATGGGATCAACATGAAGATTACAAGGAAGGCCTTTCAAAAATGGGAAAAACAGGAGATGAACAAAGTTGGGTGTGATTCTCCAGGACAGAAACATGCAAAAATTATGATTTTCAACTCATCTGAGAAAATTGCATCTGAAATTCTTAGACTCCCAAGATTGAAGACTCAAGCAATTGTAGGCTTCATTACTGGGCACTATTATTTCAGGAAACACCTTCATACTATGGGACTTTTTAAACAGGAACCAATTTGTAGGAAATGCCACACAGGGGTAGAATCAACTCATCATATCCTATATGGGTGTGATTCTCTTGCCCTTACAAGATTCACTACCCCAAGACAATGGAACTAGGAAAAAATTGGGCTTGGAGCATGATACAAAATGCAACAATGCAGAGGTGCCACATATCTGAAAAGCTCAAGAAGAAGAAGAAACATGGATTAAATAAAAATATGTAACCCTGTGATATGAAAATGCATCATAAATCTTGCTCTTAAGTTTTATTTTTTTTCAGAAAATTTGCAATTGTCAAATTGATTATACTTTAATTGTCCAAATTAGTTAAACTTTAAAATGTTTAATTAATTGAGTTAATTCTATTATAAAATATTATTTATAACATATGTTTAAAATTGTATTTTTTTTTAAGGAAAGAGTATATTGTAAACTTTTTTTTACTTGCTTGGTGTAAATTTCACACTTTAAAATTGGCGTTTCATTTTAAATAAAAATTTTGCACAGTTTGTCTTGGTTTGGATCTTCCCCATAAACCCAACTAACTGACCTTTAAATTAAAAATTTACAAATAAACTCTCACATAATACAAAAAGTTCTCCATTTATAAAAGTTACTATCCATAAACATTAAGTTGTATGAAACAAGTTATCTTCATTAGTTTTAAATAGATAACTCAAAGATTTATTTATAAAGTGTTATCTATTTTAAGTCTAAAATTATTATTTGTCTATAGTAAATAAAATTATTTTTTTATGGAAAGACATTTTGAAAACAAAATAGTTCGTATATTTTCATAAAAGTTAAATTCTTGGCACTTCATTTTAATGTTACCTGTTTATTGCTATTTGAGAGAATTTTATTTCAAACAAGTTTTTGATTATAATAAATGTATAGTCATAAAGGAATTTTCTTTGCTCTTTGCTGACATTACAACTTGTTACAGATCAACATTATCTCTTCAATACTTCCCTATTTAGCCTTATCTTGTCCAATGGCTTCTAGATACCAGTATAATTAGCCCTTATATGTGTAAAATTACCACTGAGTGGCAGCCAAACCAAACTAGGCAATGGCACTCAATCAGTTCTCTCCTATTGTTCTTCATTCATTATCTACCTCATCCAATCATCTAATTGGAGATCTTTCTTTTTATTGTTTTCCTTTCAAAATTGTAGTACTGACTTTTTTGTTTCGTGGCCAAAAATGTGGCTCAGCTACCTAATGCCAGGTGCTTTTGCCACCTTCAGAATGTTTTGAATTCACCATACTTTCTATGCTTCATAACTATGGGTGATTTCCTAAATGTTGTTTTCCATAATTAGTCAAAAAAATCTTTCTTAAAATTTTTCTTTAAATAATCAGTCATTAATAAACGATCTGCTCTATTCAAAGCCCAGCATTCACTCCCTTATTGAACAGTAGGTCTTATCAGGTTCTTATATAGACAGTTGTTTTAGTATTGATGAATTTGGATTTTAACTGGTTACTAGAAAGTATAAAAGCATCTAATAACTGTAAAAAATCTGATCGTAAATAAAAACATTTTTATCATTGCGTCTAGGTATTTAAATTGTTTTTTATTTTCTACTGTGTAATTGTTGATCTCCAGAAACTCTTTAATTTTTTATCTATTTCAATCTTACATTTCATTAATTGATAGAGCCAATAGTGAAATAAGAGCCTCAATGATTGCTTGTCTATTCTGCCCAATGATATCATTAGCGTTGGCAAAAACTAGTAATTGGATTGTTCTTTCCATGGTGATTTTGCTAGCACTTATCTTAAAATCTTTTGCAGCCTTTTCTAGAGCCAGGTTAAACAAAATGTATTTGAGGGAGTCTTCTTGTGTTTTAAACTTCTTTTTATACAGAAATTTCTTAAGAGACCACGAAATTTTGATTCTGCATTTTACATTCTTGAATCATCCCTGTCAACAAAAATTTCTTTAATTAATTTTTATCCTGTGATTATTATAACTGCGATCTTATTTTTTCCTGCACTTTTGTAATAAATTACAATTTACTAAATTAAGTTATTACTATAGTTTGTATATATATCTTATTTACATTTTAGCACCATTTCCAAAGTTGAAAGGTAGAAGACAACTTCCTGATTAAAGAAAGAAAACTGAATTTCAAGAAGTTGCTTTTAAATAAAATAAATAGTTATTTTTTTATTGAATGTTTCTGTATTTATTCATATTAATTTGTGCAATATTTCTAAGTGCTCTACCATATCTATTTTATGTTTCATGCCTTTTTTGTTAACTTACAATTTTTATTAAATTATTTTATTAAGAAATAAGTTGTTTTCTGAGTGAGTATTAGTCAATATTGAGATAAATTTTAAGTTAATAATCAACTTCTATTAAAGTGGGATATATTTAACTTCAATTCTAGATACTAAAAAATTGTAGTTCAAAAATAGAATATTGCCAAGAAAAAAGTAAACGTCATTTTGAAGATAACGTCCCTTCAACTGTTACTTTATATATGTGTATTAAATTCATATTGCACTTATGTATATATATAAATTTTAATATGAAAAGAAACTGACTTTGGAAACTTATAAAGAAAGTGCAAGATTATAAATATATACAAAAAAAGTTAGACATTTATCCAATAATAAACGTTTAATAAAATGTTTATATTAAACTTTCTTGTTTCAAGTATTCACATCAACTTATAAATAATACAATTAAAATTGTTAAATATCCAGTTCTCACAGAAAAAAATCGGTTCCTATGTTTTTATATATATTTAATGTTAATATACTATTCTTATATATTTAATTTTTCCATATCGTGTAAAAAATAAGCATATTAAGAATTTTTTAATTAAATTGTTTATTTATAGTCAAATCAGATGTCGAAACAAACGCGAACTTAATTTTAGGTTGTGATAATTTTCATTTTCTACAAAAAAATTGGAAATTTTTTATAAAATTTCTATACAGTTTTGAAATTAAGCTTTTCTAATTTTTTTGATAAACAAAAAATTAATAAATAAACTTATCTAAAGAAAAAATTTCTATTTATTCATAAAAGAAATATCTATTTCATATATAAGTAGCATTTTTTGCAACAAAATAGATAATTTATACATGGCTTTATTAGATAATTACTTATTAAGTAAAAAATAAAAATAAATCTATATACATAAAAATGGATGTGTGTCTGTATGTACTCTATATATTCAAAAGCCATGCATCCAAATGCCGTGAAAATTTGGGAAATTACTAGATATATCCCTAGGAAGTATTTTGAAATTTTTTTTAAAATCAGAGGTTTGACTCTATGTGCTCCCCAACAAATATCAAAATAAAATTTAATTATTTGTTAAAAGTGTAACTATGAATAAATTGAAAAATGAAACTTTTACCCATGAAATTTATTCATAGAATTTACTTTTATAAAACAAATTAAACTGTAAAAAATGACATACTCATAATAACACTTGTAATAAAAATAAAAATCACGTGTAAGTAAAATATTGAATCACTTTATTTATATTTTTGCAATTATTGTTTGAATATTACAAATTATATTAAAATTTAAAATATTTTAAATGCACAAATAATGTTTCCTTTAAGATTTCAACAAATTAAATTACAAAAACAACATTAAGTCGTTTGACGTTCGCTTTTTCGCCAGCATATCCTAATAAATACAAAAATGCAGTCAAAAAACTTCTGCAATTATTAATAAGAGAATAAATTAGTAATACGTGAATAACTAAAACTATTATTTTCTTCAGCTGGAAAAGTACTAAGATCATATCAGCTTATAATATGGGATGAATGCACAATGGCACACAAGAAATCATTGAAAGCACTCAATCGCACATTAAAATATTTGAAAAAAAATGAGTAGCTCTTTGGTGATGCACTCATTTTGCTAGCTGGTGATTTTCGACAAACTCTTCCAGTTACACCACATTTAACACCTGCATAATAATTAAATGCATGTCTCAAATCATCAGTGTTATGGCGATATATCGAAGAAAATATCTTTAAAAACCAATATGCGTGTTCTATTTCCACAGACTGAATCTTCTGAGCGATTTGCAAAACAATTCTTAACTATTGAGAACGGCAAAATAGAAATGAACGAATCCACACTCTGTTTTACATTACTAGAAAACTTTTGTTACATTGTATAATCCACTGATGAATTGATTGACAAATTTATCGCAGAATTATAAAAATAATCAATGGATTAGTGAGCTTGCTGTATTGGCAGCCAAAAACACTGATCTGAATTTAATAAACTGCCCAATTCAAAATGAAATACTTGATGAAGAAACAACATATAAATCCATAGATACTGTTGTCAATCATAATGAATCAGTTAATTATCCTATAGAATTTTTAAATTCATTGGATCTAACAGGAATGCCACCGCACATTTTATCTTTGAAAGTTGGTTCCCCAATCATCCTTCTACAAAATATAAATCAACCGAGACTATGTATAATGGGACTAGGCTATCAGTAAAAAAAATTAATGTATAACATAGACAATCATTTTAAAAGGAAAACACCTAAGGGAACATGTACAACTACCACACATTGCCATGATATCAACGGATACTCCATTTGAATTCAAACGTCTACGGTTTCCTGTACAACTAGCCTTTACAATAACCATTAACAAAGCATAAGAACAATCATTGAAAGTATGTAGATTAACTGATAAAAACCATACTTCTCACATGGGCAGCAGTACATTTAGTGTTCACGCAGAAAACCATCAAATTTATTTGTTCTCTTATCAGATAGGAAAACAAAAAAATGTATATTTACAAGCACTACTAAGATAAAGTTCACCATCAATTTTCAAATATCATTTATTTAATGATGATATTTAATAATTACAAAATTACTGTTCAACTGAAATTTGTGTGTAATGTTGTTTAATATCACAAGTGAAAAACATGTTTATTGTATCATCAATTATGTATGTAAATAATACATGTTTTGTACATATATTATTTATAAATGGAAATGTATGTTGAGATAATTTTATTGTTAATTTTCATTTTTATGTATTATATACATTTGACGATTAACAGATCATGTTTGAGGTATCAAAATTGCCTTTTTGTTCAAACACAGCAACATGTGATAGGATACAGCTAGTATTAAGTAAAGTCTAACTCAGAGGTGGGGAACCTTTTTACCATTAGAGGCCACATTTAAATTAGGCAGCAATAAGAGAGGCCGCATAAGCTGATTGACATAAGAAAGTGACTTTTGTGAAATTATTATAGTTTTTCTATAGATTTAACAATTTATTGCATTATATAGAAAAAATAAAATATAATACTACAAAATTTTAAATATAATATACATATAAAACAATATAAAAATATTATAAAAAAATATTTTTTTATTCACTAAGTTAGTGACTTATTTGGCTTTGTTTTTCGTTTGACAGTAATTGTATATTTGGATAAGCTTCGTAACACACAGCTTTAATTGATCCTCTAAATGTGCATCTGTAATTTGCGTTCTTAAATTTGTTTTTATTTTTGACATGAGAGAAAATGTTGTCTCGCAACAGTAGGTACTTCCGAAACAGGAAAGTAAACGACGAGCATGTTCTCGAAGGCATGGATCTTCAACAGCATTTTTCCAGATTTCTATGGGATCCTTTTTAGCGTTAAAAAGGAATTTGATTATACTATCTTCACCTAAATCAATTAACTACATTTGTAGTTCTGCAGGAGCCTCGTATATATCTATTAAATGTGGTTGAAATGTCATTTTCATAGCAGGAGTGTGCTCGTCAAAATCAGAAAATCTATTAGTATACTTTTCTATTAAATAATCTAAGACACGTACATATTTTATTTTCACAGTTCTTCTCATTTAAAATTTTAGCTAGCTCCGGGAAGTATTGTGTACATATTTCCGATCGACAAAGTAATGTTTTGAAAAATGATAATTTTTCTAAACGCTTGGATCTTTTGCCACATTTTATAAATATACCTCGTTTCACCTTGCAGGCAAATATTTAAATTGCTTTGTTTTGTCATCATGTCAGACAAAAATGCAAGGTTTCTGAGAAATGCTTAATCTGATAGATCACATTGTTTTCTTTCTTCTTGATAAAAGTTTAAAATTTATTATCGTAAAGACAAAACTTTTATCAAAACCTGACCTGTTGATAGCCAGCGAACCCTGCAGTAGTATGGTAGGTCAACACTATACCTTTCCTCATCTAAAGAGAGCATCTGCCGAAATTTACGATGACGCATTGCATTTACGCGAATATAGTTTACAATGGCAATGGTTCTATCCAATGTGTATTGCAAATTGGTAGATTTTGCGTAAAGATTTTGCTGATGCAAAATGCAGTGAAATATCAAATTTTTCAAGTTTTAAGTTTTCCTTTTTTAACAAAGTAACGAATCATTTTTTGCCTCTCATGGAAGGTGCGCCATCGGTGCAGACACTGACTAAATTACTGACATTCAATTGTAATTTATTACATTCTTCTTTGAAGTTTTCGAAAATATCGGCTCCGCGAGTTCTTCCAGTTAGTGCACCCAACGCAAGTAGTTCTTCGTAACATTGAAAATCTTTAGTTATAGCACGAATAAAATATAAAACTTGTGCCGAATGTGTTTTATCAGTGTTTTCATCTAAAGCAATTGAAAAATGAACATCTTCATTTTGTATAATTGTACGAAGTTGCTCTGTTACATTTTGCGCTAATTCGTGCTGTCGATCTGATACAGTTCTCCTTGAAAGAAATAAATGTTTGTATTTGTCGACATTTCTTGGATCTAACATACTCACTGCTTCAACACTACATTCTTTAATTATTTCAATGTCACTAATTGGTTTGCCCCTTTTTCCAAGTATATGTGCTATTTTATACGTAACAGCAGCTGCAGCGGAATTTTGATTTACAAAGGCACTAAAAGATGCCTGCTGATGATGCTTCTCATTTTTCAACTTTTGAAGTGCAGCTTTTCGTGATTCACCTTCTAAAGCGAAATATTTATGTTCTTTATGAGTCAAATAGTGTTTATTTGCATTCGCTTTTTTTAAAGAATTTAAAACTGTATTGCACAACAAACACATCATTTTATCTTTCTCAACTGTAAAGAAAAAATCTAACTCCCATTCTACATTAAATGTTCTGTTTTCATCACCTAATTTTCTTCCCTTACTATTTGACATAAT
The DNA here is from genome assembly GCA_026290005.1 of Latrodectus geometricus. NCBI lineage: Eukaryota > Metazoa > Arthropoda > Arachnida > Araneae > Theridiidae > Latrodectus > Latrodectus geometricus. Next base: position 8,615 of record JAPDSC010060331.1, read on the forward strand.
GGATAAAAAAAAAAAAAAAAAAAAAAAAAAAAAAACGAATATCAAATAATATCTTTAACAAAGTGTATACTTTCTAGAATTATAAAACCGTGTAACTGTTATAAGCACGGACTGTTAACTACAGTTTGCTGAAGATCGCAACAGGGAAGCGTTGAGAGATGCTAGTCAAAGAAGCCAAAGCAAGGTGTGACACTCAATTTTGAGTTCTGAAACCGAGTTTTGTTTACTTCTTAGATAAAGTAGTTGGCGCTGCTAGCGCTAATTTAAATAGTCCGTTTCAGACTAGTATTCTGACGTCATGTTACAATACGATTGTATATGGCGGGAATTTTGGCGCAACTGTCATGGCGTTGATGTACAATAGTTGTTTGAAACGAACTCTACCATTTTGTACTAGGTGGCAAAGGGCCACACAAGAACCTCGCGGAGGCCTATGGTCTAACTTGTACTTCAATAAAAAACAATTCAGCAAATTCAATAGGAGCATTGTTTTGCAGGGTTATTCAAGTAGAAAATTAAAATTTACTAAACAATGTAACTTGTATTAAAAAGAAAACAAAACAAAAACATACATTTGAGCAAACAAATTCAATGGAAGCGTTGGTTTTGCGTGGTTTTAGACGTTTGGATAAATTTGGCTCATAACTTGTTGTTTTAAGTTTCGCACGATTTTAAATTTTCATTTGTTAGTTGGCTTCTTACTTTTTAATTATTTTCATCCAAGAGAATACTTGCTCGCACGAATATTTCGATTCGAAGATGGTCAGCACTCAAATTGCCAACTTCTTCACCTCAGTGTTGCAATCTGGAAGATTATTCCATGAGTCGATCATAAGTGCCTCAATTTAGGAATTTCTTTTAAAGCTGTCCACTTTTGTTTCGTTACGTACATATATTTCTGGACGTCCATCTAACATTTCAGCTTTGTAAATTTTTCACTCCACAAAGCTTTACTTTTTAAATCGATCAGTTGCATTTCTAGAAAACCAGTATCAATTCCAAATGACTCAATGTGGATTTTGTTACTATTTGTATTGAGAGGATTTACTATGGAGACTAGAATGATTTTGAATTGCTCAAATCTGCCAGCAACTTAATCTTTAATTTTTTTATATAATTGTGCTGAAGTAATTCGTGTCAACAGTTGCACTGGTTTTATCGCGATATTGCTTTAGAAATTGAAAATGAAGTAATTTACCACTCTCAGTATCTTCAAAACAAACTATTTCTTTTACCAAAACATTGAAGATTTAAGTTTTACTTCTTAAGGGAAACTTTAAACAGTTATATTAATTTAAATTTTATTTTAAATCCTGAAATCGGCCATTATATAGAAGGAATTTAAGTTCTTAACTTCTTGAAGATTCTAAAATTTAAATTTTTTTCGAGAAGAACTGAAAATAAAATCTAGAATATCGTACGGAACATTGCCATATTTTCCAAACTTCCTCGAAATCCAAACTTGTCATATGCTCCACCCATTTTCACTTGTCACGACGATACTAATGATGTCACTTCATTTTACGAGTTTCGTTCTCGACGCTGAATGTATCGTCCATGATGCGAGGTGGCTTTTCGAAAAGATAAAAAATTCTAGTGTGAATTAATATATTGCCTTTCAACTGGTTTATTTTTTGACAAGAAATTACAATAAAATTTTTCATTTGTTTAATAAGAAATTAAAAACGTTTGCAAAGGAGTCACTAGAGTTGATGACTGGATTTTTGAGAAGGATGAAATATTTGATTCGTGAAAGAAAATGAATTACCTTTTCTACCTGAGTTTTATGTGTCCTTCTGAGATTTGTCTATTTTCTTCTTCCATGCATCTACTTATAATTTCAAATCTGTATTTAATTTAAAATAATTTCTTCATTCATTATATTTATATTACCAATATTTATAATAATTATACAATATTAACAACCCTGAGCAAGAATTATTAGTAATAAAATTCAAAGCCAGGAAAAACTATAAGCTATGGGAGAAAAATGTCGTGATCTGAATACTTGGGATGAGGAAGCTTTATGCAAAACAGATTAATGTATAAAATGCTTAAATCGGTGTTTCCGAATGTATTAACGATGGTCTCTTTAGTTGAGCATGCGTTATTGGTGAAGCTATTTTACGAAACAAAGGGAATGCTTCTGCTGCATTTCGTCGTAGAAAGAACCTACAGCATGGGCGAATATCTACTAAAAGTATCCGGGCCATGATTAAGAAATGGGGAAATGAAGAATTCAATCTAGGGAGGGGGAAGAGGCTGTAAACATGTCACCTCGGTACTTGTTGATGCCGTCAAGACAGCCACTGGCGCACACTCTCAGAAATCAGATTTTGGAAGCACAGTGGCGCGCATGTAGTTTCTCGATAGACGGGCAATTCTTACAGCATCGCTTACAGATCCGCCATACTTAAGCACTGCTTGATAGGGGTAAGGCACAACGTCTCTCATTCGCAGTCAGTTTTCTCAATCGAATGACTGTTGATCTATCGGGATCTTACAATATTCTGTGGAGCGATAAGATCCATTTCTACCTCAACGGGGCAGAAACACACAGAAATGCCGTATTTAGGCTAAGGAAAACCCGCAGATCCACACTGAAATTTTCATAGTCTCCAAAGGTGACTATCTTGTGTGGATTCGCGGTGATATTTATCCTTGGTGATATCAACTATACTTTATATTTATTAAATATATATACATATATATATATTTGGGGAGAGATGCAGTCCTGAAAATATAAACAAAAATATATATTCTTCATGGATAACAATTTTTTTTATTCACAAAAGACTATGGATAAAAACTGTTATTCATGAAGAAATTATTTTGATGATCTGGGGTTTTGATGTGAATGCGTTTCAATAAATAATTAAAAATATTTTATTATTTCTAAAGGAGCATTGCGCAAATTAAGTTTTCAGCAAGTTTTTAAGTAAACCTGAAAATAGTTCAGATTATATATGAATTGACTTTTCATAAGAAAATTAAATTATGTACAGAGTTATCTTTAGAAAGCACACACACATAAATACTAACAATTTGAAAACATTTATTATACACATTAAATAAAAAACATCTGTTAATTAATACTCTCTTTCATGTAAATTATTCCTGGCCAGATGAGGATTAAACTGACTATTATACTTTCTCAATCTGTCATCTAAAACATTTTCTTCAGTTGGTCCTTTTCTAAGACTTTCCAAAAACTTTTGTGATTTTTTCTTTTCCTCTGTTTCACGTTTTAAGCGCTTTGCTCTCAATTCTTCTATCTTAGATAATTTTCTGGAATGTTTCTTTTCAGATTCACTTTTAGAACTTTTTACCTATGTGAAATAAATTATTCAAGCATAAATGATGTATCAACAATACTGCTATTCAAAATAATAAAATATACACACATTTTAACAATATTTCTTGCGTTCTTTTATAAATAATACTATAATGTCAAAATCAAAGACTTGTTTAATTAACAGTTAACAAAAGCATTGCTAAGACAAATGAAAATTTAGAAATGGTCCATTAACTGTATTGCATAAAGTAAACACATGGCATTTAGAAAATACATACTAGTGAGAATATTTTAATTCTGTGTTAAACTAATTGTGCTTTTTTAGGAGCAATAAGATCTTGTTTAAAGACAAATTAATACATAAGAGAAGCAATTTTTTTTCCTTAAAACTTAACTACTTTCCTTAAAATAGTTTTTTCTTGTAAAGAAAAAGAAAGGGACAAGAAATATTATTTCAATGAAAATATACACACATTTAAATGTTAAAAACCAAGTGCTTCCTTGTATTTTTTCTCTTTATTTATTTAAGTGAATTTTTGTTCTCTCTTGGTAACTAAAAATTAGTTAAATAAAGTAGTCACACTTACATATATATATATATATATATATATATA
>JAPDSC010060331.1:12623-23034 GCA_026290005.1 Latrodectus geometricus
TATATATATATATAGATAGATAGATAGATAGATTAGATTAGATTATATATATATAGTAGCATAAATATGTTTTCTTGATTTTAAAGCTAAACATTAGTGATAAGCCACTTCATAATCATTAATTTCACAAACAAAAATTTAATCTCTTTAAATTGCTTTTTAAGAAATCATTTGTTTACAAAATTAATTACATTAAAATTATAATTAACATTAATTAAGGTGATCTATAATTACACTTAGATAAATAAATTTTACATTTAAATTAACATTCAGATATTAAAAATACATTACTGGTTTATAACAAATTCTTGCATTCAAAGTGAATAATTTATCAAAACAATTTAAAATATTTAATATTTAAATTAATAATTATGTTATAATTAACAGATTCCGAACCACAACAAACATTGAAATCCAATGTAGGATTTGAACACATGAGCTGTGAAATTGAAGGAAAGAGCGCAAACTAATCTGTTATCATCTCAGCCATATCTTAATATACTGAATAAAATTATTTATGCCTCTTATGAAATATATTTAAATATATGAAAACTACTTAATATTTTTTGACTCTTTGTAAATGATCATCTGTGATTGGCTTTAATTAGTATAGAAAAACCTTGTCGCCTTGTAGTAGTTAAATTGTTAACCTTCATAATAACTATACAAAATATAAATAATTTCTACTTCACAGCTACATTCTTCTTTACTAATTTTACATAACAAATCATTTTCTAAATTTACATTAGGCAAGACAGTTTTGAAATAATGCTCTTGAGGCAGACAGACAATATACATATACCAACATTTATAATTACTGTTTAAGCTTCAATTAATTTGCATCAGCATAATCTTAACAGATAAAAAATAAACAGAGTAAAACTTTATTGCTTAAATAAAATTTTAACAGATTGCTTAAAATTAAAAAAAATTCCTATAACTAATATTCATAAGTTTTTAAAGCTTCATAAATGTTTATAAAATGTGCACTACTTTCAACTTTAAAATGGATAATGCTAACTGAAAATAGATAAATTACATTATATTCAATTTTCCATTATTAATATACAAAAATTTTGTTTTCAAATTTAATTTTAAATCATACAGTAATTCTAGTTCCTTTTATCAGTGTTCTGTTTGAAAAGTAAGGTTCAACTTCTATTTAACAAATTTTAGTCATATTTACCCCAAATTAATTGTCAAGAATTAAAATGGCACTAATGTAGATTGATAGTGTTTCAAATTTTGGTTAAACTAATAAACTGTTTTTCAATAATCATAATAGAGAAAATAGGGTAAGTTAAAAATGAATAAAAGCAGATTTTGAAATCAAAATACTAGTTCCATTTAGATCAAAATAATGTTTTTAATAAAAGGAATTTTTTTAAAAATATATGTATAAAGCTTCTTTCAATATATTTGTGCAGCATAATTTTTAGTTCGTAATACATTTGGATCAAGTAACTGGAAAGAAACTCAGGTGTTTGACAAAACGGTCTATTCATATGATTTAAAAGCAAGGCCAAACTGGACTATTTAGCAATTATTGCTGTAAAGGTTTTTTTCCCTTACCCAAAATCTTGTTTACATTATGTTATTATAATTTTACCTATATTTAATAGAGGCATGAAAAACAAATGGAATTCTTTTCAGACTATTTTCTAAGACATTTTAGCAAAAAATACAATAATTCACAGAAGCTTTAATATTTTATAACAAAAAAGTCTAAAGAGCTTAATTATTCATTATTTTGTAGAAGTTGATGCAAAAGTCCAGAAACTTCCAAAACTTTGAAGAAAAATGAATTTATAGGAATTGAGTTGTATGAATCCTGAAATAAAAAATTCTATCTTCTGTTTACTTTTATTAAGCTATTATAATCTAAGTATAATAACTTAATGTATCCCATGCATACAAGACATAGCATTAAAATTATTTTTTTTATCTCAATGGAAATTTTACAAAACAAAATAAACAAAATTTTATCAAATTAATTATTCTTTAACAAGAATTAAATATCTAACAAAGAAACAAAAATGTTCCAGGAATTATTCACAATTTTCTATGAGTAATTCATAAATTTCCAGGGTCTTGTGAAAAGATATTTTTAAAAAGGTATATGAACTTTGGAAAAAATTTTTTGATTTCAAAGTTATTATTTGAAATTAAAATTTTATATATACTCCAAATATGTCTTTTTAAGTTATTCATAATTTTTTTAATTTAACTTTGATATGGTGGATTACAATTACCAAATTGTTGAGGCAAAAAAATTCAAAATGAGTATTTTTTTATCCCTATTCTTTTAAATGTTAAATTCATTTTAACAAAACTTTGTAATTAATTTCACCATTCCAGTAAATATATCTTATTATTATTTTTATCGAATAAGACCATTTATTATTCTAAACTTCAAAAAAGTATCTGAAAAAGGTAGCACAGTTTTGACAGATATAAGTTAAAAAATTTTGGGACAGTTGTAACATTTGATTTGTTTATACACAACAGTATATATATATATATATATATATACAGATATATATATATATATATATATATATATATATATATAAACATTCTACAGAATTCTGAATATTTTTATACTTTGTCCGCATGATATACACTGAATGAAGTATTAAAATACTTGATATCCATTCTTTATTCAATGATAAGAATTTGCATTTCACAGTTTAAAAATTTTTACAGATTTGAAAATAAACATTTTTAAAAACACAACTTTTAATAAAATTTGCAATTTTGACAACCTTTCTTCAAAGTACATTACTTAATTCTGTTACAATTATTTTGATGCAAGGGCAGAATTAATTATAATTAGATTACTATCAGGTCAGACGAAAGATTGCTATTCTAATTTTACAACACCTAATGCCTAATTTTCAACTCTCTAAGCCTTTAGTTTCTTAAAATTCTTCAATTTCATTACATAAAGCTTACACAAGGAGCTTTTTTTTACCGACACAATCAAATTTAAAAAATGCTTTATATTTTCTTTATATTTTGGACACCATATTTTGATTATTAGATGATCCTGCTTGAAAACATTAAAGAATTTTCAAGCAGTCTTCCACATTATTTTTATAAATCCAATTCAACCATTTAACCAACAGGAAAAATCAATTTGATTTAAAAAGTATAATAACTTTTTTATAACAGTTATTAAAATAAATATCAATTTTAGAACATGCACATGCAATGAAGCAAAAAATTGACAATAGTATAAATGCATTTTTCTGAAATAAGCAGTGATGTTAAAGATTTGTTGAACTTATAGGTAAAATATAATATATTAAGTATGTAAATTCATATTTTAATTCCACTACATGTAATAATTGTAATGTAACACTATGATAATAATTTCTTTTTTTTTTTAAACACAAGTAGCAGCTCAACTTAACTACCATTATAATTATATTGATACAAAAATACTATCAATTAAAGATACTACAATAAACTATAAAATTACTCAAATATTGACTAGAGAGGTAGCAAATATGATTATAAATTCTAATCTGATTACATAATGCTAATGGAATTTCAATCAAATTCTTTAAATATAATTAACTTTATTAATAAGTTTTTGATATTTAATTTTATATAATTGTAAAATAAATAATATGACATTCAATTCTATTAATACAAGAAACATTCTGAAATTGTAATTAATTGAAATTGTAATTAATATGAAATTGTAATTAAATAATTTTGAAATATACTCATAGGAAGATCTGCTTAATAATAATTGAAGATATTTTACAACGTATATATTAAAAACATTATTTTAAACATATTCATAATAAAATAACTTTTCTTCAATTAAATTTCAAATGTGTAAAGGATTACAATTATGAAACATAAGATTGTTTTTATTTGTTTTTGTGTGGTTTACTAGTGCAAGGTATAATACTCGACATTTCTGCACCATAGAATGTTTAAAACTAGAAATTCAGTAATGACACATAAGAATTACTTAAATCGAAAGACAATATAATAAGTAAGTAACTATATAATTCTACAGCATATATTCCTCAAAATCATAAAAAAAAGGAAAAATAATAACTGCTTTTAGCATGCTTAAAATATAGAAGGTAAAAATGTTATATCTGTTCATTAGTTTAATTTATTTAAGCTCTTATGAAAGCAAAAGACAATTAAATACTGTGTCAATAAAATGAAATTGCATTTGAATTATTTATATGTTATGTATTTATCTATTTTATCAAAGCAATTTTAATGCATTTATATAATTGCAAGGATTTTAAATTCATTTTATTATTGTGTGACACACAGGTCTTATATTTCCCAACGAAGAGAAATGTTGTCCAGGAAAAATGTTTAAGATAAATTTCACACACAATTGAACTATAAAGAACAATAAAATCATGTATATAAAGTGAAATACTATAATTTACGAAAAATGTAAATTCATAAATTTTTATAGTTCCTCATAAGTGCTGAAAATTTAAATTTGTATATCCAATTTTTTATTATTTACTAAACTACATAGACTAATATAAAACTACATATTTATGTTCATAAATTATCAATTTAAAACTGCTTATAAGCAGTTTAAAACAAATTTAAAATATACAACATCTGCACAAAATTATCTTTTTATTACTAATATAATTTATATGAAAATGAAAATTTGAGTAAAAGTTTAGATTCAGAAGAAAACTTATATAAAACAGTATCATAATTATTAAATATAAGTTAGTTTAGAGTTAATAGCTGGTTAAACTATTGTTACTACATTGTTGCAACTTGGAAATTGTAGGTTCGATACTGATATTACTATAACTAATTGTATCTAGTCTCCACGCATATTAGTTAATTTTAATATTATATTTATAAGTTGATTAGAAAATAAAATTAGGAAATTCAAATGAAAATTCAACTTTTCAGTTATATTGTGACTCTAATTAGTGAAATACTTTTTCAAGTGGATATATTTGAAGATGAATTCAAGCATCTTAAAATATAAGTCAAATATTCAGTAGCAATCTTTTGTGTATATATATATATATATATATATATATATATATATATATATATATATTAACTTTTGAAATCGATTATGTTTGTAAGTATTTATAATTGAAACTATGAAAAGGAATATGCAAATTCATCTAGTAAGAAATTGGATTATATGATTTAAAAAAATTCAAAGTTGGGCCTACTTTATATATTAATAAAGAATTTTATAATAAGCAATTAAAATCATTGAGAAAGAAATGATACAACAAACAAAACACTTTTGTGTTTTAAAGACACATTATTTAAAATTCAATTTTTGACAGCAAAAAAAATTATTAATCTAATTTAATCAGCTGCAATATTTAAAAAAATAAAATTAAATAAATAAAAATATATCTAGAGTTAAATGCCATCTCTATAGAATAAAGTAGCAAATTTCTAAAAAACTGAATAAAATACACATAAAAAATGTGTTCAAATTTCTTTCATTAGGTAATTTTTGATGCTTTTAGTCATTAAAATTCAAGCTATATCCCTCATTTCAAAAAAACTAGTTTTGTCATTTTACAAAAGCTTTCTTTTGCTACACTCACATTCTTAATACAAACTTTTTTGCTATACTCACATACAAACTTTTTTAATACATAATCTGTAGGTTATATACAGGAAAAATAATAAATATATATTTCTTACTTTTTCATATAAAAACACTTCTTTTCTACCCGACTTTTCCTTTAAAGCAAGAAATTTTTTCATTTCATTCAAAGGGTCATTTCTTAATTTTTGTTTAGATACAGGAGTATCATCTTCCCTAAATTAAAACAAACAAGAAATTTATTATTTCTGCAAAACTATAATTTATTGACAAATTACTGGAATTTGCAAGAAAAATATTCTTTATTACTGATAATTAAGCTAATTACTACAATTTCAAAATATATATTTATATTTAATTAACATGATGGAAAATCTATTTAATTCATAATTATATTAATTTATATAATTGCTTAGGAAAATAATTCATAACCTTTATTACATAATAACAATAATCCTATTTCATTGAGAAAATCACAATATGATTTTTATTTCAGTAAATTATGCAATAAAACCATTAGTGAAAAGTTGATAAAATATTGTGGGGTATAAAAAATAGACATAAATATAAGATTTAAAATATAAATTCTAAAAAAATAATTTGTCAGTAATATCCTTTTAAATTTCTGAATGCAATTTATATTAATAATCAAATTTATTATTAATACAAATCCATTTTTTTAAACTTCAATATTTAATTTAAATTAAAAATTAATCAAATTTACTTTAAAACATAATATACACACAAATTTGTAAGCATTTTTTTACATAATAAAAATAGAATTAACATTAGATGAATTGGGTAATAAACAAATGTATATTATAAGAATAAAATTATATTCACTAAAATATATGAGTAATTTAAGTTTAATTTGAATGTCACTTTATAAACACAGTTGCGAATTAGACTGAGACTTTTATTTTAAAATGGATTCTAAGCCACTACAAGCAATATTCGAGATAAAAAATGAAACTACAAATTTTGGAAGAAAATGCTAGCCATTCACCCGCCATCTTCGAATATGAATACATAAATAATTGTAAATTTTACCTTTATTAATAGCTATATTTTGTGTTATTATTTTTGTTTCAGAATATTCCACATCATTTGACTAATAAAGAATTACTTTAAATTAATCACAAGATTTTCATATATTTATTTGTTAAATAGTTTGCAATTTTCCACTATACAAATAATTAAAATTTGGTTTGTCTGTCACTCTAGATTGCTGCCTATATAGTTTGATCTTCAGAAAATAAAGCCGAAGTAGCTATGAAGAAAGATATAAAAGCATAAATGCATATGTGATTAATATAGAAAATACTATTTATTGCTTTAAATTAATTTTTTTGACTAATATAATTCATGAATCTTCAATGATTTTATTCTATCTAAAATATGAAGTAAAATTTATATTTCATTGATATTACAACACGTATAAGAAATAAATTTTTACTGAAGGTAAAAGTTCTGATAAAAAAATGTGTAACTTAAACATTTTTTCATATTACACACATTAAACAAGATAAAATTTGCTAATTGAACACAGAACTATTTTGTAAGACAATCCAGAACAATTCTGTTGAAACAGATTAATCTAAAAATTATATCATAATTTACTAAACTATCATTCTTTGTATGTCAAGAGTATATAAATTTTCTTTATTAAAATATAATTTATTTTCATTACATATAATTTAATTTAGAGTTTTTTAAAGCTATTTGCATAAAAAATCTTAATTTAAATCCATTATCAAATAAAATGTATAAATACACCAACTTATTACTGCTTTACAATAATAAGTTGCTGTGTGAGTTGTTGCACAATGTCAAGTACAAAATTTTCCAGATATTTAAATTAAAAGTTAGTAAATTCTGTGAAAAATTGTTGGTATAAAAATCCTTCATCTCATCATTTTTTTAATATTATTGGTACAATCTTTTAAAACATTCACAGTAAAAACATGGTTAAAATAATTTCATTAACTAAATTTTTCAGAATATCAAAATTTGAATTTAAATTGTTTATATAATTTTTATTTACTTCTATTTTTCAGATCAATTAAAAATATTTTTATATTCTGATATTTCATACTAGTTTTTAATTTAAATTCTTCCACTACTTGTATGCAAATTTCTTTATTGAAAATTTATTACAAATTTTATAAAAATTGAATTCCCATATTTAAATCTGAATTGCATTTTAAGATATCGGTTTAATATTTTATAGTATTGAAATCCTTTAGTTTTAGAAAAATATTAGTTTTTGTTGAAATCTTCCATCATTAATAAATGTTTTAAAAAAATTATAATATATCATTAGAAAGAGACATTTTTTTTAATATTCAATATAAAGTGTTCACATTTTTAATTCATTGATTTCTGCCCCCCTTTTTTAAATACTTATTTTAATTAATTTTAAACATAATGAAAGTTTTAAAAATAATTTCTTGACATTTTACAAATGTCATATTTTTTCCTTAATAAAAGGCTTTTAAGATTAATCAACAAGGCATTTACTATTATGGTTTTTCTTAAACTTAATGCATATCTTAACCTATTGATTTGCCTTTCAGAAAAAATATACTTTTCTGTATTACCAAAATCTCTTCCATGATGTATGAATCTGAGAAATTGATTCATGTAATTTTTTCTTCAGTCACTAAGGTATAGCAAAATTATGTGATGATATTAAAAATGAAACAATTTAAAATTATCATATAGACAGCATAAATTAAAAATAAAAATAGTTGACATTCTCAGAACAAAATTCCGATATGACTTATTTAGAAGTCAAGTGGCATTTTTAACAGCATTATCTGCAAACTCATAGCCAGTATGACTCAATGCCAATATGACTTGGAACTCAACAAAATATGATGTCAAATCTTTTACACTTCAATATATTTAAAATATTTAATATTTCCCTAATAACTGGATGACAAAATTGTATGATATGCATAAAATGGTTTAATTGTTTGACCCCACCCATGCTATTTGTTTAGATACAGTATTTTTGACAGAGTTAGATTGTATTAGAGTTCTTGAGTACATACAATAGCAACAGCTTCAGCTGTGTATACAGAACATGATGCATTAAGTTTAATTGCAAACTGTATTTCCAACAACAATACCACAATCAACATGGCCACTTAATTTTGAGCAAACATAGAATGTAGGAGGAATGTTAATAATGAATGTATGAGAGCATCTGTTACAAAATAAGGAGGAATGTGGCAAATTTACTGTATCCAGCAAATAGGATGATTATACTGACAATAGGAATGTTCCAAGGTGGAAATTTCAAAGAATCTGTAATTTTGAATTTTAATTTGGGGAACTCAGATGAAGACAGAATTGAGTTTGCAAGCTCATAAAATGGTAGTATATTACAAGATTGTGTATTACATATCTTTCATAGAAAAAAAGAAGACAATCAGAAATTTCAAAGGATTTTGTGACACTTATAGCATTTTAAAATAATAATTTGGAGATAATTGCTTATGTCTCACATCAGGAGGTAGTTGGTTGCAAATCACATAAGGGTTCTGAATAAGAGCAAAACAAATGCGCAAAGCTGAGTGATTTACAAGGTCTTATTTGTATAATATGTATGATTTGGCTAATAAATAAATTGTACTACAGAAATCAATTCAAAATAAAATAATTGATTAATATACACCAAATAATGCTTTACAATTTGCACCTCAAGAAGTATGACGCTTGGAGAATATTTAGTAAACTTTCACACCTCTTGCTCAAATCTATGTGGTAGAAAAGTTAACTTTTTGTCAAATGCTGAAAATAATAATATTTGATTAACTACAGAAATAGCTGTGTATGATATCTTAATTTTTAGATCAGCATAAGGTCAGTTTTTCTGAAAAGTTGGATCAGAAAGCAATAAACATTATTTTTCCATTTACATTACACCACAAGCAACAAGACTGGCTGCAGTTTGTAATTGCTTTTCAATCAGTCACATGTTGGTACCTTGGCAAGAGTTTTAATATGAGGTGTGAAAAGTTGTCAAGAATGAATTTACTTTTCAAAATCCATTTTGATAAGGTGATAGGTACTAGTTGAATTGACCATACAATCAAGAGTTTTGGTGCAGCAACTGGATGGTAATTCCAAGAATTACCCTTGGACCCTTTTCAGGTTTCAATATTTAAATATTGCTTTGCTCCAGACTGGGATAAATATGTTCATTCCCTATAGCTCTTGCAGATCGATCTGGTGCTGTTATTTCAGTTTATTGGCACTTTGCAATGAAGTGGATCCAAATAAGACCCAAGATGTTTTTCATAGTGTTTTTCTTCTGAACAATTTATTATATTTTTAATCATATTGAGTATATTCTTTATTTTATGTAACACCACATTAACATTAATATATATTTTCACCTAATTGCCACTTTTTCTTTTACTTAAAAAAAATGAATAAAATAAAATAAAAATAAAAAAAATAAATAAAAAAAGTCTGGTGGATAATATGCCAAAAAAATAGATTAATTTGTTTGACCTCAGATCCTCTTGGAAATATATATGCTAAAAAATTTAATATATCAATTCCAATCTGATCTTTAATATAAAATAAGAATGACAGCTAAAACCACAGAAATGGGCTAATTAATTAAAACAGAATGTCCAGAAAATATTTATTTCTGAATATAAAGGAATTTATACTTTCATAAACTAATAAGTGCTAAATGGAGGAGAAAACAAATACAAGAACTACAGTAAAAAAATACAATAAACTTATCAAATAAACAATTCCTTATTCCTTTTTTGTATTCACAATCTGAATACAAAACTGATG
>JAPDSC010060334.1:8302-32994 GCA_026290005.1 Latrodectus geometricus
AAAAAAAAAAAAAAAAAAAAAAAAAAAAAAACAGAAATTGTGTTTTGTGAGTTTCCTAAGCAAATGCAATATTCAGAAGAAGAATGAGACTAACTTTCTTATATACTAAGAGAAAATTTCCCTATATTCAGAAACAAACATTTTTCAAGTAATATTTAATCAAAAAACATTTTTTTAGTAAATACTTATGTTAAAAAGTTTAAAATTTCACTTCATTTTTTCAAATTTTAAATCAGTTAGTTTTAATTAGCTCTTTTATTTGAGCTCTGTATCTAGAAATATTACCATTTTTCCATTTTTTTTTTATTCAAAATATACTGTATAACATGGAAATCGATCACTATGCACACATAATCAGAAAAATATGTAAATAGAAGGACATTTGCAAAGCACCGTGTAGCATTGATGAGAATTGCGTCTCATTCTGGGACAGATAAAGTGAGATATGAAACAGAAATCCACTGAATCAACAGCAGTTGTATTGCCATATTGGGCAAAATGATGTTCTGAAAAATTATTTTCCTACACCAGAGAAAACGCTCAAAGCTAAGAATTTCAGGAAGTCGAAAATTAAGGCATTTACAGAAGACAGAGGAATACTTCAGGCATATGGTTGGTATGCTCATTGGATTGGAAATAGCGTGTAATCGGTGCTTTGAATAGCAGCGGACAGCATATAGATGCATTAGCTGTATACTGAATGTGACAAAGATAAGTTGAAGATATGTGATATGCTCCAGGTAGAAGTGACGTTGCTAGCGAGTCAGCATGTGTATATACAGATGCATTGTCAGGCTTCTTCTGGTGACCCCATAGACCTCTTCGTCCATATTGCGAAGCAAGGGCGGAATATTCATTCTTCCATATCGAGCAAGACTACTATTTACATCTGGTGTCTCAAGCTTACATTCATGATGTCTGCTGAAAAGATAGTAATTAAGCCAAGAATACACAAATGTCTCTATTTGCAATGGTATTGAGAAAGAACAATTTGGATTTTGAATTGGCACAAAATAGTGGAGTCATTCGTTAGTTTAAGTAATCATAGTCACTATATATGAATTTGGCTAGGATCTTTTGACAAGTTCAGCATAAATGTGGAGCGCCAAATAGAGCATCAACTTGTGATCACGGTTATAGGTGTCTTCCCCTACAACTACAGGTCACCTCTAGTTTGAATTGTTGACAGAGTGAGGTCTCAATAGAACTTGGACGGCTTGCTAACAACAATCTTTTTTCAGGGGAAGCCGAAGATTATTTATCAGCAGGATAATTAATACCAGTTTACAACATGAATCAGATAAAATGCTCTGCAAAATATTCAGACGCTTCCTGGAAATTTGTGTGTGTGTGTTTCCTCGGTTCTCTTACGAAATAAAACGCTTAAGACGTGAGGGCTTCAATATTCACAAGTTGCTCCAACTGTAGTCAGAAAATTAATTTTGACAGAGGTTCGAAAGATAATGGACAACTGTTACACAGGAAACAATTCACACATTATTTGAGCCGGATTGTTTAATAAATAGCCAGCTTGAGTGACCCTACAAATTTCTGAGCGTACCATGTAGTCATTCTATTTATAAGCATACCATATACTACCATCAATTAATAAATATCATTTATGGTTTGTCACTGCGTATCATTTTTAAGCATTTTCATTATTAGTACTCTAAATTTCAGTCCAAATGTTTATGGATTCAATTTTTCACTCGCTCTTGAATGTTTGTTGTGAACGAATTTAAATTATAATTTTTTGTAGAATTTGTACCCATGTGCAATAAAAATCAAACTAATAAAATTGGTATAGTAAGTATAAGGCTTCGTGTTTTCAAAAGGCTATCAATGCTCGTATTTTCATGAAATTAATTAAAATAAATTACTTCTATGAAATAAGTTAAGGTTAATCAATAGATAAATTCTAGTAGATGATTTTTGTCATACATAAAATGTAATTTCCTGCTACTTTATCAAAAAATAAAATGCAATTTTGAAAATATACCTTCGAATAAATAGATTCTATACAGATTGTTAAAACTTTTATGGCAAATATTCTGTTTACGAATGAAAAGTTATTTTCATGTGTGATAAGTAAGAATAAAACATAATATTGTACTTATAAATAAGCCGTAAAAAGTTTTATTGATTCTGTTGTGTTTTCAACCAAAATATTATTTATAGATATTATATCTTTGAATATTATATATAGAAAATGAAACAAGCGAGTAGCATGCTGTCTTCTCAATCCGACTAATGAATAAAATGTCATCTGCAAAAAATGAGACATACAACTAACTGTAAAACTTTTATGAAAGAATCAAATTAGCATTTTTAAATCAGATTAGTTATAAAAAATTCAAAATAGTTCCCGATCATATGTTTTTAAGTTGTATATAAATAAAAACAAATATGTTAA
This sequence comes from Latrodectus geometricus, assembly GCA_026290005.1. NCBI lineage: Eukaryota > Metazoa > Arthropoda > Arachnida > Araneae > Theridiidae > Latrodectus > Latrodectus geometricus. The sequence goes on from JAPDSC010060334.1 coordinate 10,716, forward strand.
TCCTATAAAATTACGAAATATATTAAAAATACATATTAATAGCTTTTAAATGTATAAAAAAGCAAAAGGTAGTTTCATAGAAAAATCGTTTCAATATTTATTATCTGATTTTAGATAACTTTATTATTTTAGATATGCATTTTAATGTTATGTAACCTTTTATTTTATTTTACATGTATTAGTTTTGGTAAGGAGATTGTAAGTTAAGTTGTTTCGTGCATTTTATTTGCAAATTTTGATTTATGAGAAAAGGAATATTTAATTATTCATGCAAAATAATTACAAATTAAAATTTATCATAAATGTAGTACCGCAAAGAACATTTTACTATCAAAGACTATACCTGTAAGAGAAATAAAAGAAAAGATAATAAAAATGTATTTGCTTATTACTTTACTTGTTTATATAGTATCTGCAACTTAACTAACTTTCTAATTAATATTGTACTTCTTCTTTCTGATAATAATAAAATGTGCGATGAAGTTGGAAAATTTTACTTTTTATTGAGAATTTCATACTTTTTATCAGTTTTATCCAGTTTTTCAAATGAATGGTGCTAATGAATTTTTTAAAAAAAAAAAAAAACATGCAAATAATATCTATGTTTTTTACTCTTGAGAATTAAATACTTAACTATACTGATAAAATTATACTATATAGAGTGATTACAAATGAGACTATATCTGTCAAACAATACAAGGTAACGTTTTATTTCACTCCCTTAGATTAAATATGAGGAAGTATTATTAATTTTACAATTTTTGGAGAGAGATATCACTATGGGTCGCAATTGGAAAGGTAACCGGCATGTTCCCATGTGAATTCACTTTATCGGCTGCCATTCAGAAGTCAACAGAACAACAATAAGAGTTCTATGTTGTTGAATTTGCTAAAAGTAAATCTGTTACTATTGTTATAAGCTCATTTTGTCATAAAAATGGTATTCTAGCGTCCAATGGAGTATTTTATGGTGGCTTTGCAATTTTACTGGGAAAAGGCTTATAATGCTAAAGTTCAGGTCGACAGATTGTTTCTCAAGGGAATGTGTTACAAATTCATTCGCATTTGCTAACGGTCAGCTAAAAGGAAATACATAAAGCAATTGGAAATTGACCCTATTCCTCAGTAGATGGTGTGAAAAATGTAGAGAAAGCAATTATTTTACAAATCGTAAAAGATATAGTTTACACAAGCCTTAACTAGACATGATAAGGAACAGAGAGTAACTTTTTGAAAATTTTTTTCTTAATGAGCATAGCAAATATGATTTCGTTTTGCATAAAATGATATTTTAGTGATAAAGCGATATTTAACACCAAGGGTAAAAGAGAATAGACACAGTGTTTATATTTGGATTCACATAATCATCATGCAGATATTAAAATGGAGCTTGAATTATTGAAAGTTAATGTGTTTTGTGCCGTATCAAAAGACAAAAGTTTAGGCCTACAATTTTTCAAAAGAATGCTGTTAATGATATTTCTTAATTGTATATGCTACAGATGTGATCATTTCTTCAGCTAGTGAAAGAAGCCCTTTATTTCTTTCACTAGCTGAACAACAGGATGGAACCCATAGTAGTAGAAACTCATTGGTATTACACTGGCCATTCACCGGTTTTATTGGCAACTCACTTTATACCAAATTTTTTCATCGGTCCGAGCACGGTAGCTTATACATGAAACGGTCTCTGATTTAACTTTCTGCAATTTTCTGTAGGCTACATAACAGATAAAAAAGATTTTGCGACAAATGCGGTTACAAAATACAAGGCAAACTAGAAAGTTCTTGCAATTTTTAAAGACTCACAAGAACATGACCTACAGAAAGTGTAGTCTATTGTTAGTCCTCGAAGTAAATACCATCGGTATCCAGCACCATCAGCCAAAGATCTTCCAGTTTTTCAATCTCCTTGCGGTAAAACTCAGGGTTTTGGACGCAAAGAAGTCCAAAACCCTGAGTTTTTTTTTTACTGTGCAGCTCTCACGTATATCAACTTCCATGAGAATCTTAACTATATTACATACCAGAGGTTGTCTTACGTAATATTAGTAAAAGATTCTTTATAAATCTGGTATATTAATTTGAATTCTTCATTGGAGAAAGATTTTCCATAAAGATGGTTGTCCAAGGAATGGAATAGGTTATAATCTCATGGTGCAAGTTCAGATGAGTAAAGAAGATGGCATAAAGTTTCCAAACCAAATCACTGTATGGTATTTCTGGCCACACGCGTGACATACGACTTCACGTTATAGGAGAAGAACAGTATACCCTTACGATTAGCCGGTGCTGGCTCCTTCTGTTGCAAAGCCTATTGCACACTTTGCAATTGCTGCTAGTATAGGTTCATAGGGTACATAAAACCAGGATACAGTAAGCACAATTGTAACTTTATATTATTAGTAGCTTCACAATATTGCTTTTTTTTATTTTTCAAGGCAAATATCCTCTAGTTTTATAAATATAGCCCTTCTCCTCATTTGTAATGATCCCGTATTTCAATTTATAAAGTAATTAAGGAGTAAAAATATATTTCCTGAGTTTGATGCAATCAAAAAAAAAAATTTATCAGTAAAATACACAGAAAAAATTTCATAATGATGATTTGTAAAATAGCCTTTGCAAAGGATTTTTTTTTAAGATAAGTGTTAAAAAACGTATCTAAAGTAGTTTAGTAAGTCTTAACACAAATGAGAACTCAAGCATAAATTTTTTTTAATTAATATACAAAAGTAAAAATATATTTAATTATAAAACCAACAAAATACATTGATTAATCTCTTTTTGTACTGAGGTTGATTGCGAATTGGGCAAGAACATCTTTAAGTAAAATTTCATTCATGTTTTGTCCAAGCAAAGTGATGAAAAGAAAATCTCCCAGATTGCCTTTCTCCACAATTGTTTGCAGATCACACTGAGGAACACATTGAAAGTTAAAACGGAGTACTGACAACCTTAAAGAACTTACAGAAAAAACGACCACCCTGAAGATGAGAGTCAAGAGGGTGAGCACTCCCAACAAGATGAACCAGATCCACAAGAAAAGGAAAATTTTCTCGTTGATGGCGTTGACAGCGAGCAAACAGATGACAGATGCGCTCCTTACTCTACCAGACTCCCCGAAATACCTGTATGTACAACTCGTTACTCTAGGAAAGATACGGCCAAATGGATCATCCTCCCCCTTCCAGTAGTTCGCGGCCTCTATGCCATAATAATAAAATTGGCCTCCCAAAAATCGATCCAACAATTCCATTTGTGTCAACAAATTCACTAAGCAAGCGACTTCGCAGCTGAAATATTTCACAACATATGTCCTGTCGCTACTCCACCTCGTCTTCAAGTAACCTACTATGTGGTCTTTCTTATTAATCTGTTCCTGCTTGCAACAAAACCTCACATCTCTGTCTGCCAGCAGACCAGCTATCTGGCCACCTTCGAAGTGTTTCCAAGCCCAGTGTGGTACGTAGAAGCACAATGCCTGGACCAATAACATAAATCCCACCCACTGGTAATATCTGTGGTACTTGTATTCTCTCTCGTCCTCAGAAGGGTATATACCTGGGTAAGGAGCTCCATCAGATGGCTGTAAAATAAAAAGTAAATGCGTATTTAACAAGAAAATTTTATTAAAACGAATAAGAGAAAATTGTACTAACTTTTTGTTAATTTTAAAATGAATGTTCAAATTTAATCATTTATGTTTATAAAGAAAACTGTGTAGTGCAAAAAATTTCAATTTTTCGAATATACTGAAGAGTAGGAAATTTAGTTTTTAATAAAGTCATTTTTTAATTAGGTTACATATTAAATTACGTATATATTTTAAATTACATTGCGTTAAATTACATGATATTTAGAATGGATCCTAATCTTAATGTTTGATACTTTACATGAGTACCAAGCACAAAGCGATAAAAATTATTCAGTTAAATAATTTCATATTTAATATCAATTGAGAATTCCACATACGTCAAAGTAATTGTGATTTATACTAAAATATGGCAGTTTGGAAAAATTCGAGTGAAGAAGGCAGGAAACCTATAATTCAGGGACATGACAATTTGACTGCCCAACATAATGAGAGTATGAAATCTGTGAATGGAAAAGTTTCAGTCCTTGTTATCAAGAGGTACTACTGATTTACAGAAATCATAAACCTTATAGCTAATTTTTTTCAAAAAAAAAAAAAAAAAAAAAAAAAAAAAAATTCTGAATTTTAATTTTTAAAATGTGAAGATTAACACTTTTAGTATGAAAGTGAAAAGAAAAATCAATCAACTTTGGTAAATATGGATAGACATACACAATTTTTTTCATATCATCATATATAACTTGATTACAATATTATACAGTTAAAAATGATGTATTCTTATGTAATCATTATTAGATAAAAATTTTTGGTATTTTATTTTTGGTTTTGACACAAAACAATATATGAAACTAAAAGATTAGATTTGGAAAATATAAATATTGATTAACTATAAATTGATTCTTCATTCTTGTTTCATCATCAAAATTTTACTATAAAAATAGTGATAAAAGAACAGAATTTGATAAAAAATAGAATACATTACACATTTCTTCCCTTTGTTATTATTACTATTTTTACTATGATAAAATTCCTGAAATTTAGGTCATTGTTGTATACTTTCATTTATTTTATTTAACCTGAATTTCACCATATTTGATTAATATTTTTAATTAGCTATTACAGTTCAAATGTAAAAAAATTACTAATAAACGTTATTTTCGTTAAATTATATGACATTTAAAACTCATTATGATTATCTATATTAGATATTTCTCATGAGAACTAAGAATAAAAATAATATAATATTAAAAAAAAACGAGTATACGAATTACTAGGAATTTTGATGTTTACTACAGCTTTAATGCAAATCGGAAAAGTTAAAAATCCCTCACCGTCATGTTGAGTGCTGATATGACTGTATATGTTGATGTGATGTAGCAATAAATTTCCACAATGTTGGAATAATCCTGCGTTCCCTTTGAGCACCTTATCGGTTCTCCAGCGTATTGCTTCGTACTGACTATGAAGCAGAAGAGCAAGAGAAGGAAGGTGGTGCAACGATGGTGAAGCCTAAAAATCCAGTGATCTATCTGGAACTTCTTGCTTCGTAAAGTATTTTTTACAGCTGTGAGGACGTGAAGCATGTTACTGCTTCTGGAATTGGAATAAAAAAGGTTACAAAATTCCAATATGCAAATAAGCAAAAAAGAAAAATTATTTATGCACGAGATGTTTAGTGTGCTAATGAACAGACTACCTAATGGTGTTCAATAACTATTTCCTCAACTGCTAACTACAAGATTATATTTCGAATTGTACTTAAAATGAAGTAATACGTAAAAAGTCATAAAAATCAATACGTGCATTTTTAAAAAATTACAGATAAATTTTAATACAGCCTTCTATTATTATAGTGATAAGGTCGTGCTCTACTTGATAAAAGCTCATGGGTTTCTATTCTGCTTTAATGTCTTCAGGAAAAATCGGTTTTCCAGGTTTATCCTCTAGTGATATGTTAATACAGCTTCGGAAAGCTATAGTACACAGAGAATACTAAAACAAAAAGTCCTACATCTGTATCGAGCTGTCCATTATGAGCCAAATTTGAACAATTAAAATAATTCCTCTCTAATTTTTTGTTTTACATTACATGATTTTTTAATTTTACTGCTTTATTTAAAAAAAACGTCGATCAAATGCTTCGTTTCCTGCATGATTTGATTGTTAGTCACTTAATGCTCACTTTTGTATCCAAGGACTGATTCAATAGGGATCTATAGTTTAAAGTAAATTCCGAATTACTTCAAGCATTCTCGAGCGGGACGAGATGATTGAAGCCATTGAATTATTGAACTGAGGACCAGAGCGCTATAATCATTCAAATGGCAGCTCGGTTCATTGACTGTATATCGATGCAGAGAAAAGTGGCAATTATCCTTTCTTCAATATTTAATAAAAGCTATCATTTTTAAAATTAATAAATTAGTGTTAAGCTACTTAACAACATTAGCTACTAATGAAAAATTAAGTGGATGCATGTACGAATAGTCTTTCTTAATGAATTTCAGGGAATGTGAAATTATCATACAATTTATGGGGATGCACAATTGGGGGAAAGCTAAGAATTTTTCTTCTAATACAAAGTACATATATGAATACAAATACCTAACACTGCATACCCATAGACAAGGCAATTATTTTTGCTCATAATAATTTATTACAACAAAATGGGAAAACAATTGCTTACTTTAAATATATGAAAGATTTCTGTAAATTTATTTAAATGAACGACAATGGAAAAACTTTACATATATAATCATTAACACATATGTGCGGTAAAAATTAAGAATAATATTATTTTAATTTCATTAAATATAAAAATAAAAGAATAATGAATATCGCAAAAAGCCTTAAAAGTACTAATAAAAACTCATAAACACTTAAATAAATGATGAATTAAGTGAATCTTAATACAAATAATAAGAAAATGTTTTAAAACCAAGATATGATTTTTTTTAAATAAGGTAATATAAATCAATGTGTCAGTAAAAGCGTTAAGATATTTAAGTTGAATTTTTATTCCATTCATTAATGGCAATAGGAGTAATTCAAATATATTCAGAAAATTTCAATATTGCAATTACATGCATAGCTTATCCCACTTAAAAATATTCTTATCGCATATTTCCTTTATGACATTCCATTTAGCGAATGTACTAAAATTTGACTTTTAAATCGCGATTATTAAAGCCCATTAGATACACCAATTCGAAAATATTTGGAAAATATTACTTCTCAAATTTAAGTTAAAAAATAATAATTAACTAATAGTAATAATAATAAATAATAATATTTTAAAAATTAATGACTAGTTCATCTTTGGAAAATCATTTGTATTATAAAATAAAATAAAAAATATATAACTTACAGATTTTTCAATTTAATAAAAAAACTCTGATATTTTTACAAAATATCTTAAAATAAAAAGAATTCTTTTTAGTAGACATAATTCTTTTTGAGAATAAAACATTTAATAGTTCAAATCACTTAACTTGTTTATTTAATTACTTCTACAAAGCATGTATATTCCATAAATGTAAAACATAATAAAACATTTCCAATAGAGTTGCCCTTTTTCATAATCTTGCAATCTAAAATTTAAAAAAGAAAATATTAATAGTAGGAGAAAAGACGATATTTTAGCTGAACTTTTTTTTTTTTTTTTTTTGAAAACGATATTAAACTGCTTTGACCAGTTCATTTATTGATATTCAAGTATGGCAACAACTATAGTTGAAAAATAAAATAATTCTTCTTTATATTGTTTTAAAGGAAAATACTTATATTTTTTGAAATGGATCAAGTTCTTGATAAAGTTTTCGACACAATTATTTCATCAGAACAAGAATCAAAACAGCAAAGGGAATACTTAGCTAGTTGTGAGTTCTTAAATTTAATTACAGTTATTTTTTTTTTTTAACAAATATTGAAGAAGTATGATTTATTTAATTTGTTCTTAAGAATTTTATAAATTTATTCTTAAAACAAATTGTAAACTTTAATAAAATTAAAGTAAATAATTAGTTTTTATGTGTGTGTCTAATGCATATGATACATCAATAAAATATTTTACGTGATTTTCGAAAAAATTGAACTTTTATGTAATTCAGAATTTTATGTTCGATTCAACCCCTTTTTATTAAAATGTTAATCACAGTTCATAAAGTAAATTTGCATCTTCCTTCTGACGTTTTAGTGTAGGTAAAGGTTTTTGGTTTTTTTTTAGATATTATAATTTAATTACAAATTTCCTTTAAATTAAGAACTAAAAATATTTATGCTTCACATTTTCCGAAATTGAAGATAGGAATTTTTAGAATATAGAGGAATCGACGATATCTGTGAATGCATCCTGATAGTTGCAAAGAACCAAGACTTCTTGTTTTAAAACAATGTGCTAAAAATGCATAGGTGTCTTTAAAATAATTCTTCAGTCTTGAATTTGAAAGAAATGTTATAAGTTAGTATTAAAAGTTATCAATGAAAATACTTGTATTTCTCTTTCCAAGACAATTTTTCATTAAGAGGTAGAATGACTTAAGCTATTTTTCCCAACACGAAAATATTATTTCTGTATTTTTTTTATAGTGGCTCAAATCATTATAATATGGGAATTGATATAGTGGTACGGTTTTCTTTTCTTTTGCTATTTGTTATGTAATAATGTATACTTTTTTATATATTATTTATATTGACATGTAACGTGAGGAATTTTATTAAAGATTTTTATTTAAAATATAATTATATAAATTAGTTTTGAAAGGATAATTTCATATTTTTTTCAAGTTCCTAAGCAGTGGTTAACTGTTATATTTTAATCATTTGAATAAAATTTTTAAAAAAGTGACTGACCTTAAAAAAGTGAAATATTTCGGATCAATTTTATGTTTTAAAAATTCACATAAAATGTGTGTGTATTTTTCTCTAGCATGGAAAATTAAATTTAAAAATACCTGCTACACTTGTGAAGGATGGCTGATAAGAACAAAAATTTTTATTTTTATTTTTTCATAGTTACACTGGGAAAAATTGTGGAAGAACACTAGGTGTTTTCAAATAAGAAAGGAACTTTGAGTTTTTGCAAAATAATTACCACTTGCTTATTACAATTAAAAATTAGTTTCTACAACATAGTTAAATTGTTTGAAAAAAGTATAAGGACAGTTCAAAATAGTGATAGTAAAAGTCCTGTTAATAAGTAAATCTTCTGAAATATTTGCTTGAATTACTTCAAATACTCTATTTGACATTGAATCATATGTCCCGAATTTCGGCTTGAAAAGAATTGTCCCAAATACATTTCAAAGCTACTCGAAGTTTGATCAAATATTCATATTACTTACCTTCATCGTAAACACACCTGACAATTACTGACCATATATTTTCATTAATAATGAGGTCTGGGCATTTAGCAGGTCATGGCAAAATCCGAATTATTTGTTTCAAACCTATTTTTAATGTCATTGGGAGCGTGAGTTGATGCTCCGTCTTTCTGAAATATCCAATTTTCTCCGCCTAATTCAGCATTATCGGGAAAAAGATCTGAATTAAGAATTTGTATATAATCTATATGCTTCTGCCTATCATCCAGAATATTAGAATGATCTTTCCAACGTACCCAACAACTATTCAAATCATTTAACTGCCTTCTCCCATCTCTCTGGTAGAATAAGTTTTTTTTTTTTTTCATAACCCAGTTATATGTTAATGTTAATAATATTGATGACTGTCTGGACAATCTAAATTGAATTTTTTTTCACCAGAAAAAAATAACTGAGGTTTCATTCAGAGCTCCAAGACATGTGTTCTTTGGTACACTGTATCCGGTGCTTAATCTACTTTTCGTTGCATTTAGAATTTTGATTTCTTTTCTTGAATATGAACGTATCCGATCGTTTTATGTAGTTGTAAAGTGTTTATCCAGTTACATGTATGATTCCAGCTTGATCTTGTGTTTTTCTAATGCTTCCTCGCATTTCGTAACGTTCTTTAAGGTTTTTCTTTGATCACATGGTGTCAGATAATGGGTCTGCCAGGTTTTGCTTTCCTACAACTCTCTCGATTTTTGAAGAGTTAGAAACAGCGATTGGACTAATGTGTAGGTGTTTTGCAATTTCTCTTATATTTTTGCTAGCATCTTTATGTGGCTTAATTTAGCCTTTTTGAAATTCACTTTTATAGAGGTTTCCTCTAGGCATTTTCACTGTACAAAAACGGAAGATTCTTCCACGAAATATATCTTTTGAAAGAAAGACAGTTTAATTAAAAAAAATAATAATAATGTTTTCAACATATTTAACTGCTACAGATTCTAATGAGAATATTTTTTCAGGTGCCCTTCTACTTTTTTCACAAACAAAAATTCTTTTAGTACTATGCTATAATATTTCCTTAATGGTAAATGAAACTTATTCGCTGAAAATTTCTTTCTCAAGATACATAAATGAGAATTACCACTTTATGACGACATTTATGCTTACAATTAGGATGCCTATGCATAATTGATACACATCGTATCAAGGAACAGATGTTCGTTATAATGTTTTTTTGTATACTTTTTCTTTGAAATAATTACTCTCAATCTTTTAAATTTATTTTACTTAATTCTGTTGAAAAATTTAAAAAATTCAATTACAATAAGAAATGTTTTGTATCATTAAATAAACTCGATACTTTTACATATGTATATCTTCATTTTTACAGAATCAAATTTTAATTAAACAGTTATATATATAGAACTAGGTTAAAATATTTCATTAAATAATCTTGAAGTAGTTTCGATATTCTCTTTATTTTTATATTCGCTTATAGCAGGGATGGCCAAGACATCGACCGCGAAGACATTTTAGGTAGTCCGCGCGACCATCCCGATAGTGATCTCGGATATTAACAATTTAATTTAAGACTTATGTCATAGAATTAATGAATTATTCAAAATAAAAATTTACTACAGTTTTTGCTTTAAAATCTAAAACAAACTGTGCAAAGTAAGGCATTGAATTTTTCGTTTTACAGTGGAATTAAATCGAAACAATTTGATAAAGTGGGATGCTTAGATTATATCCAGTAGCCGGCGCAAGATAGCGACGCGCAGAGTCTAGTCTACCCGTCACTTCTGGCCGTTTAGTTTCACTTCTAAGTTAATCGTCTTACGTGGCAGGTCACTCGCTTCCTACCGCACTGATACGAATTTGTTTCAAAAGTGTTGAATGTTTGAACTTTTGTTCGAAACTGTTGATACGAAACTGTTGACTTTGTTTTTCAACAACCCGTCCAAAATGACTCAGCCAGGCACCAGTGCTAAGAGAAGTAAACCATACCATTATCACAATGAGTGGGAAGATGATTTCTTTTTTGTTATGGTGAAGGAGAAATGTATTTGTCTCATATATAACTCAAGTGCGTCATTACCTAAAAAAGCAAACGTCGAAAGTCATTTTAAAAGCATGCACTTAAAATACGCTACAGACTTTCCAATCGGCAGTGAACTTCGAAAAGTTAAAGTGCATGAATTAAAGTTGAATTTACATTTACAGCAATCGGTACTTACGAAACCAGGCACCAAAGCTAAATCAGCAACATTGGCATCGTTTAAAATTACAGAAGTTTTGATAAAGTGAAAAAAACCATTCGAAGATGGAGAATTGATAAAAGAAGTTTTCATTAAAGCGGGAGTAGTGCTTTTCCTCGATTTTAAAAACAAATCTGAAATAATATCGTCAATATATAATGTGTCGCGTAACACTGTGATGCGACGAGCTGAAGCTATGAATAATAATTTGGAAAATTTATTAAATGACGATTTAAAAGCTTGTAAGTTCCTATCACTTCAATTTGATGAATCCATAGATATTAGTGACATTGCACAATTATGTCTTTTTGTGAGAATGGTTTTCGAAAATATGACTTCAAAAGAAGAATTATTAACTATAATTCCATTGAAAGGACAAACGAGGGGATAAAATATCTACAATTCATTTAAAAACTTTATTGATAAGACAAGATTTCCAATATATAAATTGATCACTATTACAACAGATGGAGCTCCAGCAATGGTCGGGAATCGAACTGGTTTTATTGCCTTATGCAATAATGATGAGGAAATTCCCAGTTTTACCAGCTATCATTGCATTATCCATCAACAGGTATTGTGTTAAAAAACACTAAAATATAATGATATAATGCAAATTGCTTTTAAAATCGTCAATTCAATTCGCTCAAGAAATCTTCAGAGACGACAATTTAGGGCCCTTTTGGAAGAAACTGAATCAGAGTACGGAGATCCTCTTATTGTACACAGACGAGGTGGCTAAGCCGTGGTGCTTTTTTAAAAAGATTTCGTATTCTGTTACCAGAAATAAGAAATTTTCTACAAATAAAAGGAGAGCACATTACTGAATTGGTAGATGGGAAATGGCTCATGAAATTACCTTTTCACTGCGATATCACTGCAAAACTTAACGACTTAAACCTAAATCTACAAGGAAAGAATAAATGTTTAACAGACATGATGAGTGTGATTAAAACTTTCAAAGAAAATATGAAAAGGTATGCGTCTCAATTAAGAAAACATGAATTGTGAAACTTCAAAAACATGGAGAAGAGTGCATCCATAATCCAAACCGAGACTTCGAAGATTTCGCTGAACACTTAGATGTTTTGTTTGAAGAATATGAAAGAAGATTCACTGACTTATTTAGTTTGGAAGAAATACTTAATTTTATTATATTTCCATTTAATGAAAATGTCAACATTGATGAAGTATCTTGAAAAATAGGACATTTTATAGATACCACTTCAGTTACGGTCGAGGAAGAAATTATTAAATTAAGATGCGATATATTTCTTAAATCCAGAGCATATTTAGCGATACTGATTTTTGGAAATTAATTTCTGAGAAAACGTTTCAAAATATTTACAAATTGATTTTGTATTCGAAATCATACTTTGGATATAGGTATCTTTGCGAATCTGCTTTTTCAACCATGAACGCCATAAAAACTAAACATTGGTCGCGTTTAACAGATGAACATATAATTTCGTGTTTACGCATTGCAATAAGCTCGTATCAGCCACAATATGATAAACTTGTCGCAGATACAGAGTGTCAAATTTCATCTAACTAAGTGAATTGAATGGTCAATTTTTATGTATATGAATACTTTGATTATTTTCGTCAATAAATTTTTATTTTATAAATACTAAGTTTTTTTTTCTGTTACCGAAAATAAATATATAAACATATATGTTATTTCTGCCATTGGTAGACCGCCTTCGATTTTTTAAATGTGGAGTAGACCACGGATCATAAAAGTTTGGCCATCCCTGGCTTATAGTAATAATTCATTGCTCAATTGAGGCTGATTTCTAAAAGATTACTCAAATTTATTAATAGCTTTAACTGTCTGTCTGTAGAAGTTTAATGATAACGCTTTGTATAGTTATTATGATGCTGACATAAAATAAACGCTTGAAGCTAAATTTAAGGTACTTAATTATTAAAGATTATACATGATTCATATTATTATTTTTTTGCATGAAATGTATTTGTATCAGTGATATCTTATTAAAAATATTGTTTTTAAGCGTTCAGATCCTTAATTGTCAGACTCAATCTTACTGAGTTGCTTAAAATATTTTACCTCACACATATATTATCAAAATAAACACAATCTTTATATGTAAGCAATTGTTTTTCTCTTATGATGTCATTCTTTAAACGCAAATTAGTAACATTTAAAATTATTAGTAAATGCTTAAAATAAAGAATTTTTATAAAAATTGTTAATTTTGAAGATAAATATCTTTATAAATTCAAACATTTAAATTAATTTGCCAAATGTTACAAAGAAATTCAGGAAATGCATAAATAAAGTATTGATGATATAAACAACTTTATAATTTGGATTTAATTTTGTTACTGATATCATTTAAAAATACAAAGAAATTTCAGATTTTTCAATTTCGAATTTTGATTTCACATTTCGAACAAAATTATAAAAATGAAAATGTTTACATTTTTATTTTTGAAAACAAATATGTAATGATTCCACAGAAAAAGAACTTACAGCAGCGTCTATTTCAATCGTTGCTACTTACATGTAGTTAAAGATAAAAAAACATGAGTATGAAAAAATATTTTATGAAATTTAAATCTTCAATATATTTGAAATTATCGTTTATTATTGTTTGGGATACATAACTAATCAAATCAATTTTTATTTTCAGTGAAGCAAAAGAAATCTCTTGCGGAAAAAGAAATTAAAGACATAGAAAGAAAATGTTTGGATATTCAAGAAAATACCGTTAGAAATGTAAGTACCTCTACTCTTTCCAGACAGTGATTTTAGTTTTGTTGATATTAGGTGTGATTTTCACAATTTTTGAAAATATTGACGAAATAAAATCTTTCATTTCCATAGTGTATATATCTTTTTTTCTCCATATTTTACTTCACTTTAGAATGGTGATAATCTGAAACATCAATATTTTTCTGTTTGATTCCAATTCAATTGAATGAAAAAGTAATGGTGATTAGATGATAACACAGATTATACATTATTGCAGTGTTTCTATTTTAGTAAGAACAAACAATATGCTAGAAATAATATCATCAAAATATCCACAGTTTTGAAAAAACTCACAATGGAACTTTGACAATGAAAGAAGAAAGATTTATTAGGTAAAGTTACAGCTTGAGTAAAAGAAATATATTTAACGGGATTATTAAGAATATATATTATTTGTGAAGAGCCACAAATAACATAGTGGTGGAGAGGTATTCGATATAATTATCAGTTCAATTGAACTGATTATTAGAAAAACCACTGTTTTACGAACAGTTTGTTATGTATTCCATTAAAATTGAACAGGAGGTCATTAGATATCTATGGCAAAATAAAAGTAGCAAAAACAGCAAAATCAACCAAATTATAAATAATATTAATCATTTTTAATGAGCAGTTTTGATCTTTAAAATAAAAATCATTCACATTTTTTCCGATAGAAAAAGACAAATATTTCTTATTAAAATGTAATGGTATACTAAGCGTTGGTGAAAATCACAAAAATCTCATCTCAACGTAAAAATAAAGAAATTTTTTTAAAAAAAATATGATAGCGTTAATGAAATTCATTCTACCCAATCACCCATTATCTGTCAAAGTGATTTATCGACCAAACTTCCGCTTTGTCATTGAAATATTTCCAACAAGTGAAATTTTTGCCATCTTACAGCTATTGCAAATTTTCTGACGTTATACAAGTTTGTGAAGTTTGTTCTTTTCCAGGAAAAATAAAAACGTTTTTTTATCAAATGGATGAAGCCACATGTGAATTGGAATGCAGAAAATGAAAGAAACTGCTAATCAGATGACCAAATACGCATCGGATTAATAGTGCACGATTTAAATGTGTTAAGTTCGATCTGCAAAATACCTTTAATTTTATCCATATAAAATAATATTTATGAATTATTTCCTATTGATAAAAAAATCGTAGTATCATTTAATTACGCAGAGGACTCCTGAATTCTGAGATTACTTTACTTAATATTGAAACTTATAATTTGTATCATTTTCATGCCATTTTTTGTTATTACAGTTAAATAAATAATTTACTTTTCTTTTTGAGATAATTTTCTTTTCAAAAGATGAACGTGTCAATTCGATAGGCTTTGTCATTACCGCGAATATAAGTAAGTGCTTGTAAACGAATAAATAAAATCAAAAGGTAGTAATTTCAATAGAAATATTCTCCGATTCGTGCATATATCAACTGCATGTTTTTTTAAGTAATAATTTATTCCAATGAATTTGTTCTTCAATAATATTTTCAACATATTATTCATATTAAGTATCATATTTAATTTTATTCCAATACTGTTTGAGAATTTTTTATGCTAAATTGATATCGCCGTTTATTGCGACTGTTTATTTTAAAGATAAAACGACTTGGAGAGCGTGAAGTTACACTTCTTACTTTGAGAATAAGGCAAGGAATACTTCAAGAAAGAACTCGAGAGTTGAAGGAGGAGAAAGACATGCTGCAGCGAAATTTCGTAAGGCGGCATTTTTTCTAGTGTTAAGTTCAATGTCTTGGCGTATTTAAAAATTAACTATCGGTTATCATATACTTCTTGTCACGAAGGAAAAAATTTCTCTAATTGAAAATCATGGTAAAATATAAAAAAAAATTGCTATATCTGTCTTAATGCGTCGATTTAAAAACAATTTAACAATCTATGTAAATTAATCAAGTTATAATTTTTAACAAACTTCATGCACAAATGTAAGATTAATCCCACTGTGATTAATATATATAATGAATTCATAACTAGTATACATTCTATGAACTTTTATTTTGGGTTTAAAATTGTAACATCCACAAAAATTAATAAAAAATTGACATCGAGAAATAAGATTTGATTGATTCAGGTAGAATATTATGTATTTCTGCTAGTCATTAGAGAAATTCTATAGTCCTTTTCAATTATTATATTACTATTCTTTAAACTTCTGATTTTAAGAACAAAGAATGGAGAGTCAATGAGATATTAACTGTGTAAATCATTTCAAATTCTTTTATAATATCATTAAATAGTTAAACTGAGCAAAGAGTATTAGTTAAATTTCAAAATCACGGATGAAAGCAATATAAAAAATATATATATTTCAATGAAAAAAATTCGTTTTTTTATTTATTTATATTTTTTAAATTAAAATAATGATTTTAAATAAAAATAATAATTAAAATAATAAAAACTGGCATCTTGGAGCATCAATCTCAAATTTGAAATTTCTTAAAATATTTAAAAGGTCTCAGCAGACTAATCCATATCATGTTCATTTCCAATTAATTCAAGAAAGTATCAATATCGGAGCAATTCTATAATAATCATAACAAATTCAAACAGCTTTGTGCTAAGTGCAGGGGGAAAATAATCGATTTATTGTTGCAGTCAGTATTTTTTTTAAAACTTTTGATAGAAGCATGTGTAATTTTGTTTTGTATTTTACCTAATATAAGCAATGCGTTGTTAGTAAATGATTTTGCTTAATATAAAACATATTCTTTTTAAAAATTACTTCGATATGCACAATAAGTTTCATTTTCAATTTTAAAATAAAAGATACATGTATATTTTAAAATTAAACAATACCGAAATTTCTATTTTAATTTTTTCTTTACTTCATGAAGAGTTTGGGAATAGATATTGGATGGAAACCAAAATTTTCCAAGAAAAATAGTTTTCCTTTTTTGTCAATTTGCTTACGATCAATGCAATTTAATAAGACGATTTTTCAAATTACAAACTTATTGATTTATCAACTTGGATGATTTTAGAAGAATAATGAATTTCTATACTTGTAATTTTTATTCAGGCAGGTGATTTTAGACTTCTTCATTATATAATGTACACTTTTCTCCTGCAAATTGATGTTTGAATTCTTTCCATTAGATCTAAAATAATAATTTAGCTTTAAGTTAGATTACTTTTCTTCTTACTTACTGTTGAATCGAAAAATTGCGACTCAATCAAATTTAAAGTTATAATATTGTAAATTATACATTGAGCAAAAAAGATTGCTTTAGAAATCTTGTTTAACCTCTGTAATATTTGAATCTACTTGGTTTAGAATATTCGACTCAGCATGAGAGTGGTAAGTTAAAAGAGAAATATTTTTCAAAAACCGGTTTTTTTTTTTTTTTTTTTTTTTTTTTTTTTTTTTTTTTTAAGACGCTTATAGATTACTATCCAGAGAAGAGTTTCTCCGGTAACTCTGACTTAAAAACTCCAAAGACAGCAAAGACTTTTCTTAATTTTTTTTAGGAATTTATTTAAAGAGAATTTTTTTAGTTTAGAGGTGAAAAATTTTACGTATGAGGTAAAGAAAATTTTCATCTTTTTTAAAAAATTTAGAACAATTATAATAATAAAAAAGTAATTCTGAAGTACTTTATTTCAACAAAACAATTTTAAGGGCGCTCATGTCCTTTTGTATTAACATGAGTACGCCTCTGGTTCGCACTGATATAATCTTGTGTTTAAAAATACTACATCATATTTCGAATTATCGAATGACTTAATATCATTTTGACGTTGCAGAAAGATTTAATGCATCAATTGCACTCAGTGAAAAAAGAAATATGTTGTGCCGCAGCAAAATTTAGGGAAGAATTTGAGATCAATCGAAAAAATTCATTGAAGTATACTGTAACACCAAGTATGCATTATTATAGTAAGCATACAAATTCTTATTTCTAAATTAGTTGCTTTATGATAAACACTTTCTAAATAAAAATATTATCTAAATGAAGTTTAAGTAAATAATTTTATATAAATAATTTTATATTTTCTAGACAAAAGAAATTTTTATTTTTTAAATTTATATTTATTGTACATTACATCAAAATTAGACGGTTATTTTTTAGTATTAATATTCAGACATATATTCTAATTATATAAACATACATCTTTTTGCTGTCATTTATGTAGATCGCATCCACTTATAGTTATATTATACTTTATAATTAGCCTTAAATTGTAAAACTTAGTTTTGTTCTTTTCCTTGGAAACTTCATATTCAGATTATTATATTTCAGATTCATGAAAATGTATTTAAAATAAATATATTTGATAAAGAATAAAAAAAAAAACTCCTTAAACTTAAAATCTTACGTTTTTTAAATACCATAAAGAATACCGAAAAAATTAGAATAAATGAAGATCTAAGAGTAAGAATGAAGACTTGTCACTCATTTTTAAAAACAAAATATAACTGTTATTATTCGTCCTTATATTAATTATTTTAATCAAAAGACTTCTCACCCAGATGAATTTATGAATATTGATGCTCAATAGAATATTTAATTTTCTTCATAACAAAATGTTTATTTAATAATATTTCAATCTCTTGAATAACTGCTATTAATTCCAATAAGAAGTGGCTAATGACGTTATTTAACCTTACATTTATACTCATGCCTAAATGCACACATCCAAACACGAGTAGCATGTATAAAGTCGGATCACCATTTCTATAAAATACTGTAATTTATTAGAATTCTATGTTTCCTCTTGATTTTCCTTTTCATTAAATATGAATAAATTTTATTTTTAATAATATATGAGGCAATCAAAATTAATTATTATCACGAATTCTTTATTCTTGTAACTATTCAAATGAAATTTAGCATTATTTTAATAATATAATGCAATTAATAATAAAATATAAAAAGTATAAAAATTTTTTTTCGCAAATATTGTTCTTATCAACGATTAATAATAAAGTTTGATTACTCCGTGTATAAAAGTCAAAATAGAATTATCTTGATACTCATTAGAAGCTAATTGACTTGCCATATCTTTATAAGCAGAAAGCGTCACATAACATAATATCACTTAATAGAGCTTGATTTTTTTTTTTTTCTGTATATGGTATATCCTTAACAAAGTTTTTCAGTTTTCAGTTAAAACACTGATTATGATTTTCAGATTTTATCTTATCCAATTCTCTTTTCTGAAAGTTTTTTTTTTTTTTTTTTTTTTTTTTTTTTTTCCAAAATTTAATTCTCTTTGCTCACAATTGTTGAGTTAGCATAATTTGACCAGTAAAATGTTGCAAAAAATGTTATTCTACTAATTTTATAAAATATATAGAACAGGATAATAACTTTTTTTGAGTTTACTGAACATGAGTTATTTAAATTGTAATAAAATTTCAAAGTAATTGGTTCATTAAAGTTTATATTATGCGTCTCTTAAGGTGCTATCAAAAACAAATCACTTTGATAAATAGAATCCTCACTTTTTTTACAAAAGTAAAGTAAGTCAAGTTCTTTTTATATCTAACATTTATTGTTACCCAGTCTTGATGAAAAAAAGTTTTGATCATCCAATCATATGCAAGCTTGTCAAACGAAAGAGAAAAAAAATAAACGCATTGTTACTACAGAAGTTATAAACCCAGAAGTTATAAACTAAGAATGTGTATAAATATCTCTATACATGATTAAAATTTGAGCTCACTTGCATTTCGATTATCAATTATAAGCCAAAATATCACAAACGTTTGTATAACTATATTAGTAGCAAGTAATTATAACTAATACAGTAATTGTTTTCCTAATGAGTTGTTGTTGTGTGCCAGCCAGGCTGGCAATATGGGGTGCGCTGCTCCACTTTTCCAATTGAACCATATTTGGTGTGGAGTCCGACTTCCTCAGTACACACATGCCATAGGTACCCGTTTATAAGGTAGGCAACTATTCACAAAAAAAGAAAGGACAAAGACAAGAAAAAGAGAGAAAGAAAGTACATCCATGTCCGAGCCAGGATTCGAACCCAGTTCCCACCCACCTGTAGTCAGGTACGTTAACCACTAGACAGGTTGGGCGGCTCCTAATGAGTTAAAACTGAAAAGTACTTTTTAAAATTCTTTTTTATATGTTTGGAGCAAAGACATCATCTTAAAAATGACTTAATATAAAGCCAATATATCTTAACTAATTGTTTAATGAGCAATATCAAACAATCATCATAACCAATATCAATCATCATTACTAAATTAATTATGTGAAACTCAGGTACAAGTTGCTGAAGATTTTTATTGTAAATATATAAATGCTATGTTATCTATTTTAAATGAAGTACGAATATTTATCTTAAATCATTTCGTAATGCTATTCTTCATAACAGACTTTTCCTAAAACTCACATGGGGCAGATCATTAATTAATATGAATAATGTGAAATTATTATATAACATAAATTAGCCCTAATCAATCTATATACACTTTTTTACCTGAAATTTTGAATTCTTTTCTGTGCTATTTAAACTATAAATCTTATGCACTTATAATTTATTTATTATTTAATGCTTTGCATCTATATAATATTTAATTCACTTTGAAAAATTCCGCAATTTTATATTATATGAATTAAACAAAAATAAATTATCGAAATGAAACGAAAACTGTATAAGTCTTAAGTAGTTATAATAAAAGTAACAAGTAGTAGTAATAATATGGATACAAATGAATGTAAAATCATTTAATATTTCAGGAGATTCAAACGAAAACTTAAATGATGTAGCATCCTTTTTTTCTGATTTAAATAAGGAGGAATTGCAGAAGTATGTTCATAAATTTCTTTGATTAAAATAAAAATTAACATTCCATTCTAATCGTTAAAATATTGAAATATAAAATTTTGAATAATTCTTCTGTTTTTTCCCATAGGAGAGAAAATAATCTTGAGAAAGATTCTGCAGTGTCATTTGATGTAGATTTTTATATCACCTAAACAATATAGAAAATATATAAATAATTACCATTTGTATATAGTATTGTCCATGCACGTATAGACACATATGGAAGATTGTAATTTAAAAATAATAAAAGAAACAAGGTGCTCTGAAATGCACATATTTTCAGAACGCTAATTTTTTAAAAAAAAATTTAATTGTAAAATGTATGATGTCTAATTGTCCAATTAATCGTCATTTTCATAGTGTAGTAGAATATGTCATCACACTCAAAAATGTATCATAACCTTAGAAATATTGGATATAATGTACCAGAAGAGTAATTGGAATGATAAAAAAGATGTGTGTGTGTGTGAGAGAGAGATAGCAAAGGATCTAAAAATATTACACTTATTTACTTAAATTACACTTATTTATATTTTTCGCTGTACTTGATATTTGAAACATATCCTATAATGGATATTTATAAAGAAGCTTAAGAAAAATGCTCAAATTGTAAGATAAATTTCATAATGTATCTTACAATTCTCTTAATTGATGGAAAAAAAATTGTGTATCTTATATTTAATATCAATACTAAAAACATTTTCATAAAAGATAATAATTCTCTGAAAACAATTTTGTCATTATTATGAAGAGTGTTTCCAGAGAATTCCGATTGTTTTATAAGGAAAACAAATTACTGAGAGTATGGAAGTCATGAAAGAAATAAGAGAAACATGTTCTATATTTGATATTAAAATATGAATCATTCGCATTAATTGTGAGTATCAACTCTCAATATTAAGTGAAAATATTTCCTATTGCATATTTCTGATGACTGAAGCCTCGAAACACAATCCAGTCGCTTCTTTCTTTGGTGACGATAATCAAGTGTGACGAATCAAACTCAGAAAAGTTAAACAAAAGTAAATAAATATGTTAAACTGTGCCTCTATTTGGTTAGCTAAAACATCAATTGCAGTGCATAATTTTGAAAAAAAAAAAAAATTAGAAATTAAAATAAAATCTGATAAATGGTAAACATAGATGTAATTTTAGATTGATTTTAATTTTTGCATTGTTTTTTTTATCTTTTTAACTGTATTTAATTTCAACCAGAATATGATAGTAAACCGAAATATTTATAAGTGTATAGTGTGTGAATTACAGTGGGAATCAAATATTCAAAATATTGTTAATTACTTAGACATATGCACGATTTTTTTTTAATTCTTTCGTTCAGAGGGCATTTGAATTACTGAATATATAGATGAATATTTCATTACATGCAAATACTTGTTTTTACCTAAATCTGCATTTTATTATATTAACGGAACATTAAAATGTTGCTTTAAATATAGTATCAATTTTAAAGAATCATATGTCACCGAAATTAATAGAAAATTAGTGCTGAAATTTTTTCGAAACTACAT
>JAPDSC010060334.1:37994-57881 GCA_026290005.1 Latrodectus geometricus
ACATAAATTTTGAAACATGGAATATTATTGTATTAGTCTGCAATAATATAAACATGTAAGAAGTACAACAGCGGTAAGTTATGATAGGAACCATTTTCCTATTAACTGAGAAACTAGCGCCCTCTATTCCAAACTTTACAGAAATTTCTAGACGTTTCCAGAAGTAAAAATTGTTACAGTTATTTAAAACTGTAAAGGCTGGTTTGAACATCCACGTGAGAAGGTGCTACGTGGATATGATACGCGAGTGAAGTGAGACAATTTGCAGAATTTCACATTCTAATTTTGATTTGATAAGCTGCGTTACTGTATAGTTTACTTAAAGCAAAAAATTCATCACATATTTTCATTTGAATATTTAATTCCCGTGGGAGAAGAAATGGATCCTAAAAAGCCTGAAGAGAAACCTGGTGAGAAAAAACCCGGACAGCCTGATGATAAAGGAGGAAAACCAGGAGAAAAGAAACCTGGGGAAGAAAAAACTCCACCTACAAAGTAGAGGATCAGCTTTTATGGAAGAATAAAAAAAAAAAATGAAGCCAAAATTATGAGTGAGTGATAAAATGTTATTATATATATTTTAGAGAATAACTTATAATAATCAAGATGAAATCTTAATTTTGCATTTTAAAATTTGGACTTTACTTACCCTTATAATTTTTTCCGCCTTTAATAATTTCGGTTAATTCCCAGTGAACGGTACGCTCCTTATACGGTACGCATATATACAACGGTAATCATATATACAATTATAATTAATTGTATATAATAATGTATAAAATTATATTATTTGTATAAAATAATATAATTTTATATTATATAATGATATTAATTGTATATTCTATAATTATATTAATTGTATAAAAATAGCTTACCGTACACTGGGATACAGCCAATAATTTCTTTTTATCCCTTTTAAGTTATAAGTATGATGCTTTTTGTTTTTCGTGTTTGGAATTTTATATTGTTAAACTGGCTGATTGTGTATGTGTGTATTATAAAATTAATTCCATATTCTTTTGTTGGTTAAATTGCACTTTAGTTCCCCTACTTCACCAACTCGCGAATTTGATGCGCTTTTTCACTCATGCTCATTAATTATCCTTTTGTTTTAGTCTTTTCATTGGTCGCTAATTAAGTTTCACTTTGAAATAGCCGTAGAATTTTCGCCATGGCATCGGCGGTTTTGAAAAGGCGCCAAGTAGGGGACCTAAAGCGCATTTTCACCTATTAAGGACTTTTTCTACAACGGATCTAGATATTCATTTGCATTATGTCGAAAAATTGTCATCAGTGTTTTGAATCTTAGGTTAAAATGTGCTTTAGGTCCTTGGCATGAATAATTTTAGTTGGTTATAAATTTTGTCATTCTTGGTAATCCTACTTTGATACACTAGATACGATAAACGTAACGATTTCTAGAATTCTTATTTTGCCATTTCGTTCTGCCTGGACGCTTTTTTTTTCCCGTTTGTCACCAAAGGTATGGGACCTTTGGTGACAAATTGAATCCTGTCTCCTAGGATTGTACCATTAATTTAATTCATTTAATGTTAATTGAAAATTTTATTTTGTAAAAATATTTTTTTTTATTTAAAATGTTTGGAAAAAACAGAAAGTTAATGATGGAAAAAGCAGAAATTTTGTGATTTTTTGTTACGCATAGTAATGCCATTTGGCGACTTTATAACTTGCACCGGTGAAATGAAGAAGTACCCATTTTCATACTATATTATTGACTCAATACATTCTTCAGGAAATTCTAATTATTATTCATTTTAGCACAAACGATCTATAATAATAAAAGCACGTGTAATGTGTCTGTCTGCCTGTCTGTCCATTTGTCTGACCGAGCTCTCCAGCCAAATCTGTCGCACGCAGGGACCTGGAATTTTTTACACGGAAGCACAAAGGGGCTGGCCACCAGACTTCGAAGCCCGATTTTCGATTTTTGAATTAGAAAAATTTTAAAAAAATTATTTATAAAACTTCTTCTCGAGATCGCTGCTCGCCGATAGCTGATTCCGGGTTTGTACCAGCTCCTTTTGAGAAACAATTCTGGCGACCATCTTTTGGAAAATTTTCCGTTTAAAATATTTAGGATATATTGTTCCTTTTTATCGACGGGGAATGTTGTGTGTGTGTGGGGGGGGGGAAGAGAGAGAGACAGTCTACATGTCCTACACTACTATTCCTGCGCTATTCACTTATCTGCATTTTCTAAATGCACGGGCAACGCCGGCGGGTACAGCTAGTGGTTGATAAAGCAGATTCGCAAAGATACCTATATCCAAAGTATGATTTCGAATACAAAATCAATTTGTAAATATTTTGAAACGTTTTCTCAGAAATTAATTTCCAAAAATCAGTATCGCTAAATATGCTCTGGATTTAAGAAATATATCGCATCTTAATTTAATAATTTCTTCCTCGACCGTAACTGAAGTGGTATCTATAAAATGTCCTATTTTTCAAGATAGTTCATCAATGTTGACATTTTCATTAAATGGAAATATAACAAAATTGAGTATTTCTTCCAAACTAAATAAGTCAGTGAATCTTCTTTCATATTCTTCAAACAAAACATCTAAGTGTTCAGCGAAATCTCCGAAGTCTCGGTTTGGATTATGGATGCACTCTTCCTCCATGTTTTTGAAGTTTCTCAATTCATGTTTTTTTAATTGAGACGCATACCTTTTTATATTTTCTTTGAAAGTTTTAATCGCACTCATCATGTCTGTTAAACATTTATTCTTTCCTTGTAGATTTAGGTTTAAGTCGTTAAGTTTTGCAGTGATATCGCAGTGAAAAGGTAATTTCAGGAGCCATTTCCCATCTACCAATTCAGTAATGTGCTCTCCTTTTATTTGTAGAAAATTTCTTATTTCTGGTTACAGAATACGAAATCTTTTTAAAAAAGCACCATGGCTTAGCCACCTCGTCTGTGTGCGATGAGGATCTCCGTACTCTGATTCAGTTTCTTCCAAAAGGGCCCTAAATTGTCGTCTCTGAAGATTTCTTGAGCGAATTGAATTGACGATTTTAAAAGCAATTTGCATTATATCATTAGACTTTAATGTTTTTGAATACAATACCTGTTGATGGATAATGCAATGATAGCTGGTAAAACTGGGAATTTCCTCATCATTATTGCATAAGGCAATAAAACCAGTTCGATTCCCAACCATTGCTGGAGCTCCATCTGTTGTAATAGTGACCAATTTATATATTGGAAATCTTGTCTTATCAATAAAGTTTTTAAATGAATTGTAGATATCTTATCCCCTCGTTTGTCCTTTCAATGGAATTATAGTTAATAATTCTTCTTTTGAAGTCATATTTTCGAAAACCATTCTCACAAAAAGGCATAACTGTGCAATGTCACTAATATCTGTGGATTCATCAAATTGAAGTGATAGGAACTTACAAGCTTTTAAATTGTCATTTAATAAATTTTCAAAATTATTATTCATAGCTTCAGTCCATCGCATCACAGTGTTACGCGACAAAGAAATATTATTTATTGACGATATTATTTCAGATTTGTTTTTAAAATCGTGGAAAAGCACTACTCTCGCTTTAATGAAAACTTCTTTTATCAATTCTCCATCTTTGAATGGTTTTTTTCACTTTATCAAAACTTCTGTAATTTTAAACGACGCCAATGTTACTGCTTTAGCTTTGGTGCCTGGTTTCGTAAGTACCGATTGCTGTAAATGTAAATTCAACTTTAATTCATGCACTTTAACTTTTCGAAGTTCACTGCCGATTGGAAAGTCTGTAGCGTATTTTAAGTGCATGCTTTTAAAATGACTTTCGACGTTTGCTTTTTTAGGTAATGACGCATTTGAGTTACATATGAGACAAATACATTTCTCCTTCACCATATCAAAGAAGAAATCATCTTCCCACTCATTGTGATAATGGTATGGTTTACTTCTCTTAGCACTGGTGCCTGGTTGAGTCCTTTTGGACTGGTGTTTGAAAAACAAAGTCAACAGTTTCGTATCAACAGTTTCGAACAACAGTTCGAACATTCAACACTTTTGAAACAAATTCGTATCAGTGCGGTAGGAAGCGAGTGACCTGCCACGTAAGACGATTAACTTAGAAGTGAAACTAAACGGCCAGAAGTGACGGGTAGACTAGACTCGGCGCGTCGCTATCATGCACCGGTTACTAGATATAATCTAAGCATCCCACTTTATCAAATTGTTTCGATTTAATTCCACTGTAAAACTAAAAATTCAATGCCTTACTTTGCACAGTTTGTTTTAGGTTTTAAAACAAAAACTGTAGTAAATTTTTATTTTGAATAATTCATTAATTCTATGACATAAGTCATAAATTAAATTGTTAATATCCGAAATCACTATCGGGATGGTCGCGCGGACTACCTAAAATGTCTTCGCGGTCGACGTCTTGGCCATCCCTGCTATAAGCGAATATAAAAATAAAGAGAATATCGAAACTACTTCAAGATTATTTAATGCAATATTTTAACCTAGTTCTATATATATAACTGTTTAATTAAAATTTGATTTTGTAAAAATGTAGATAAACATATGTAAAAGTATCGAGTTTATTTAATGATACAAAACATTTCTTATTGTAATTGAAATTTTTAAAATTTTTCAACAGAATTAAGTAAAATAAATTTAAAACATTGAGAGTAATTATTTCAAAGAAAAGGTAAACAAAAAGCATTATAACGAACTTCTGTTCCTTGATACGATGTGTATCAATTATGCATAGGCATCTTAATTGTAAGCATAAATGTCGTCATAAAGTGGTAATTCTCATTTATGTATCTTGAGAAAGAAATTTTCAGCGAATGAGTTTCATTTACCATTAAGGAAATATTATAGCATAGTACTAAAATAATTTTTGTTTGTGAAAACAGTAGAAGGACACCTGAAAAAATATTCTCATTAGAATCTGTAGCAGTTAAATATGTTGAAAACATTATTATTTTTTTTTTAATTAAACTGTCTTTCTTTCAAAAGATATATTTCGTGGAAGAATCTTCCGTTTTAGTACAGTGAAAATGCCTAGAGGAAACCTCTATAAAAATGAATTTCAAAAAGGCTAAATTAAGTCACATAAAGATGCTAGCAAAAATATAAGAGAAATTGCAAGACACCTACGCATTAGTCCAATCGCTGTTTCTAACTCTTCAAAATTCCAGAAAGTTGTAGGAAAGCAAAACCTGGCAGACCCATTATCTGACACCATGTGATCAAAGAAAAAACCTTAAAGAACGTTATGAAATGCGAGGAAGCATTAGAAAAGCACAAGATCAAGCTGGAATCATGCATGTAACTAGATAAACACTTTACAACTACATGAAACGATCGGAAACGTTCATATTCAAGAAAAGAAATCAAAATTCTAAATGCAAGGAAAAGTAGATTAAGCACCGGATACAGTGTACCAAAGAACACATGTCTTGGAGCTCTGAATGAACCTCAGTTATTTTTTTCCGATGAAAAAAAATTAAATTTAGATGGTCCAGACAGTCATCAATATTATTAACATTAACATATAACTGGGTTATGAAAAAAAAAAACTTATTCTACCAGAGAGATAGGAGAAGGCAGTTAAATGATTTGAATAGTTGTTGGGTACGTTGGAAAGATCATTCTAATATTCTGGATGATAGGCAGAAGCATATAGATTATATACAAATTCTTAATTCAGATCTTCTTCCCGATAATGCTGAATTAGGCGGAGAAAATTGGATATTTCAGAAAGACGGAGCATCAACTCACGCGCGTAATGACATTAAAAATTGGTTTGAAACAAATAATGTTCAGGTTTTGTCATGACCTGCTAAATGCCCAGACCTCTTTATTAATTAAAATATAGTAATTGTCCGGTGTGTTTACGATGGAGGTAAGTAATATGAATATTTGATCAAACTTCGAGTAGCTTTGAAATGTATTTGGGACAATTCTTTTCAAGCCGAAATTCGGGACATATGATTCAATGTCAAATAGAGTATTTGAAGTAATTCAAGCAAATATTTCAGAAGATTTACTTATTAACAGGACTTTTACTATCATTATTTTGAACTGTCCTCATACTTTTTTCAAACAATTTAACATGTTGTAGAAACTAATTTTTAATTGTAATAAGCAAGTGGTAATTATTTTGCAAAAACTCAAAGTTCCTTTCTTATTTGAAAACACCTAGTGTTCTTCCACAATTTTTCCCAGTGTAACTATGAAAAAATAAAAATAAAAATTTTTGTTCTTATCAGCCATCCCTCACAAGTGTAGCAGGTATTTTTAAATTTAATTTTCAATGCTAGAAAAAAATACACACACATTTTATGTGAATTTTTAAAGCATAAAATTGATCCGAAATATTTCACTTTTTTAAAAATTTTATTCAAATGATTAAAATATAATAGTTAACCACTGCTTAGGAACTTGAAAAAAATGTGAAATTATCCTTTCAAAACTAATTTATATGATTATATTTTAAATAAAAATCTTTAATAAAATTCCTCACGTTACATGTCAATATAAATAATATATAAAAAAGTATGCATTATTACATAACAAATAGCAAAAGAAAAGAAAACCGTATCACTATATCAATTCCCATATTATAATGATTTGAGCCACTATAAAAAAAATACAGAAATAATATTTTCGTGTTGTGAAAAATAGCTTAAGTCATTCTACCTCTTAATGAAAAATTGTCTTGGAAAGAGAAATACAAGTATTTTCATTGATAACTTTTAATACTAACTTATAACGTTTCTTTCAAATTCAAGACTGAAGAATAATTTTAAAGACACCTATGCATTTTTAGCACATTGTTTTAAAACAAGAAGTCTTGGTTCTTTGCAACTATCAGGATGCATTCACAGATATCGTCGATTCCTCTATATTCTAAAAATTCCTATCTTCAATTTCGGAAAATGTGAAGCATAAATATTTTTAGTTCTTAATTTAAAGGAAATTTATAATTAAATTATAATATCTAAAAAAAACCAAAAACCTTTACCTACACTAAAACGTCAGAAGGAAGATGCAAATTTACTTTATGAACTGTGATTAACATTTTAATAAAAAGGGGTTGAATCGAACATAAAATTCTGAATTACATAAAAGTTCAATTTTTTCGAAAATCACGTAAAATATTTTATTGATGTATCATATGCATTAGACACACACATAAAAACTAATTATTTACTTTAATTTTATTAAAGTTTACAATTTGTTTTAAGAATAAATTTATAAAATTCTTAAGAACAAATTAAATAAATCATACTTCTTCAATATTTGTTAAAAAAAAAAAAATAACTGTAATTAAATTTAAGAACTCACAACTAGCTAAGTATTCCCTTTGCTGTTTTGATTCTTGTTCTGATGAAATAATTGTGTCGAAAACTTTATCAAGAACTTGATCCATTTCAAAAAATATAAGTATTTTCCTTTAAAACAATATAAAGAAGAATTATTTTATTTTTCAACTATAGTTGTTGCCATACTTGAATATCAATAAATGAACTGGTCAAAGCAGTTTAATATCGTTTTCAAAAAAAAAAGTTCAGCTAAAATATCGTCTTTTCTCCTACTATTAATATTTTCTTTTTTAAATTTTAGATTGCAAGATTATGAAAAAGGGCAACTCTATTGGAAATGTTTTATTATGTTTTACATTTATGGAATATACATGCTTTGTAGAAGTAATTAAATAAACAAGTTAAGTGATTTGAACTATTAAATGTTTTATTCTCAAAAAGAATTATGTCTACTAAAAAGAATTCTTTTTATTTTAAGATATTTTGTAAAAATATCAGAGTTTTTTTATTAAATTGAAAAATCTGTAAGTTATATATTTTTTATTTTATTTTATAATACAAATGATTTTACAAAGATGAACTAATCATTAATTTTTAAAATATTATTATTTATTATTATTACTATTAGTTAATTATTATTTTTTAACTTAAATTTGAGAAGTAATATTTTCCAAATATTTTCGAATTGGTGTATCTAATGGGATTTAATAATCACGATTTAAAAGTCAAATTTTTAGTATATTCGCTAAATGGAATGTCATAAAGGAAATATGCGATAAGAATATTTTTAAGTGGGATAAACTATGCATGTAATTGCAATATTGAAATTTTCTGAATATATTTGAATTACTCCTATTGCCATTAATGAATGGAATAAAAATTCAATTTAAATATCTTAACGCTTTTACTGACACATTGATTTATATTACCTTATTTAAAAAAATTCATATCTTGGTTTTAAAACATTTTCTTATTATTTGTATTAAGATTCACTTAATTCATCATTTATTTAAGTGTTTATGAGTTTTTATTAGTACTTTTAAGGCTTTTTGCGATATTCTTTTTTCTTTTATTTTTATATTTAATGAAATTAAAATATTATTATTCTTAATTTTTACCGCACAAATGTGTTAATGATTATATATGTAAAGTTTTTCCACTGTCGTACATTTAAATGAATTTACAGAAATCTTTCATATATTTAAAGCAAGCAATTGTTTTCCCATTTTGTTGCAACAAATTATTATGAGAAAAAAATAATTGCCTTGTCTATGGGTATGCAATGTTAGGTATTCGTATTCATATATGTACTTAGTATTAGAAGAAAAATTCTTAACTTTCCCCCAACTGTGAATCCCTATAAATTGTACGATAATTTCACATTCCCTGAAATTCATTAAGAAAGACTATTCGTACATGCATCTACATAATTTTTCATTAGCTACTTAACACTGATTTATTAATTTTAAAAATTATAGCTTTTATTAAATATTGAAGTAAGGATAATTGCCACTTTTCTCTGCATCGATATACAGTCAATGAACCGAGCTGCCAGTTGAATGATTATAGCGCTCTGGTCCTCAGTTCAATAATTCAATGGCTTCAATCATCTCGTCCCGCTCGAGAATGCTTGAAGTAATTCGGAATTTACTTTAAACTATAGATCCCTATTGAATCAGTCCTTGGATACAAAAGTGAGCATTAAGTGACTAACAATCAAATCATGCAGGAAACGAAGCATTTGATCGACGTTTTTTTTAAATAAAGCAGTAAAATTAAAAAATCATGTAATGTAAAACAAAAAATTAGAGAGGAATTATTTTAATTGTTCAAATTTGGCTCATAATGGACAGCTCGATACAGATGTAGGACTTTTTGTTTTAGTATTCTCTGTGTACTATAGCTTTCCGAAGCTGTATTAACATATCACTAGAGGATAAACCTGGAAAACCGATTTTTCCTGAAGACATTAAAGCAGAATAGAAACCCATGAGCTTTTATCAAGTAGAGCACGACCTTATCACTATAATAATAGAAGGCTGTATTAAAATTTATCTGTAATTTTTTAAAAATGCATGTATTGATTTTTATGACTTTTTACGTATTACTTCATTTTAAGTACAATTCGAAATATAATCTTGTAGTTAGCAGTTGAGGAAATAGTTATTGAACACCATTAGGTAGTCTGTTCATTAGCACACTAAACATCTCGTGCATAAATAATTTTTCTTTTTTGCTTATTTGCATATTGGAATTTTGTAACCTTTTTTATTCCAATTCCAGAAGCAGTAACATGCTTCACGTCCTCACAGCTGTAAAAAACACTTTACGAAGCAAGAAGTTCCAGATAGATCACTGGATCTTTAGGCTTCACCATCGTTGCACCACCTTCCTTCTCTTGCTCTTTTGCTTCATAGTCAGTACGAAGCAATACGCTGGAGAACCGATAAGATGCTCAAAGGGAACGCAGGATTATTCCAACATTGTGGAAATTTATTGCTACATCACATCAACATATACAGTCATATCAGCACTCAACATGACGGTAAGGAATTTTTAACTTTTCCGATTTGCATTAAAGATATAGTAAACATCAAAATGCATAGTAATTCGCATACT
The DNA here is from genome assembly GCA_026290005.1 of Latrodectus geometricus. Lineage (NCBI taxonomy): Eukaryota > Metazoa > Arthropoda > Arachnida > Araneae > Theridiidae > Latrodectus > Latrodectus geometricus. Next base: position 47,932 of record JAPDSC010060334.1, read on the forward strand.
TGAAACTTTTTTTTTAATATTATATTATTTTTAGTTCTCATGAGAAATATCTAATATAGATAATCATAATGAGTTTTAAATGTCATATAATTTAACGAAAATAACGTTTATTAGTAATTTTTTTACATTTGAACAGTAATAGCTAATTAAAAATATTAATCAAATATGGTGAAATTCAGGTAAAATGAAATAAATGAAAGTATACAACAATGACCTAAATTTCAGAAATTTTATCATAGTAAAAATAGTAATAATAACAAAGGGAAGAAATGTGTAATGTATTCTATTTTCTATCAAATTCTGTTCTTTTATAACTATTTTTATAGTAAAATTTTGATGATGAAACAAGAATGACGAATCAATTTATAGTTCATCAATATTTATATTTCCCAAATCAAATCTTTTAGTTTCATATATTGTTTTGTGTCAAAACCAAAAATAAAATACCAAAAATTTTTATCTAATAATGATTACATAAGAATACATCATTTTTTAACTGTATAATATTGTAATCAAGTTATATATGATGATATGAAAAAAATTGTGTATGTGTATCCATATTTACCAAAGTTGATTGATTTTTCTTTTCACTTTCATATTAAAAGTCTGTTAATCTTCATATTTTAAAAATTAAAATTCAGAATTTTTTTTCAAAAAAATCAGCTATAAGGTTTATGATTTCTGTAAACCAGTAGTACCTCTTGATAACAAGGGCTAAAACTTTTACACCCACATATTTTATACCTCTCATGTTGGGCAATCAAATTGTCCTGTCCCTGAATTATAGGTTTCCTGCCTTCTTCACTCGAATTTTTCAAAACTGCCATATCTCAGTATAAATCACAATTACTTTGACGTATGTGGAATTCTCAATTGATATTAAATATGAAATTATTTAAATGTATAATTTTTATCACTTTGTGTTTGGTACTCATGTAAAATATCAAACATTAAGATTAGAATCCATTCTAAATATCATGTAATTTAAAATATATACGTAATTTAATATGTACCCTAATTAAAAATGACTTTTATTAAAAACTAAATTTCCTACTTTTCAGTATATTTGAAAAATTGAAATTTTTCGCACTACACAGTTTTTTTATTTATTTTTTTTTTTTGTAAACATAAATTAAATTTGAACATTCATTTTAAAATTAACAAAAAGTTAGTACAGTTTTCTCTTATTCGTTTTAATAAAATTTTCTTGTTAAATACGCATTTACTTTAAGTATCTTTTTATTTTACAGCCATCTGATGGAGCTCCTTACCCAGGTATATACCCTTCTGAGGACGAGAGAGAATACAAGTACCACAGATATTACCAGTGGGTTGGATTTATGTTATTGGTCCAGGCATTATGCTTCTACGTACCACACTGGGCTTGGAAACACTTCGAAGGTGGCCAGATAGCCGGTCTGCTGGCAGACAGAGACGTGAGGTTTTGTTGCAAGCAGGAACAGATTAATAAGAAAGACCACATAGTAGGTTACTTGAAGACGAGGTGGAGTAGCGACAGGACATATGTTGTGAAATATTTTAGCTGCGAAGTCGCTTGCTTAGTGAATTTGTTGACACAAATGGAACTGTTGGATCGATTTTTGGGAGGCCAATTTTATTATTATGGCATAGAGGCCGTGAACTACTGGAAGGGGGAGGATGATCCATTTGGCCGTATCTTTCCTAGAGTAACGAGTTGTACATACAGGTATTTCGGGGAGTCTGGTAGTGTAAGGAGCGCATCTGTCATCTGTTTGCTCGCTGTCAACGCCATCAATGAGAAAATTTTCCTTTTCTTGTGGATCTGGTTCATCTTGTTGGGAGTGCTCACCCTCTTGACTCTCATCTTCAGGGTGGTCGTTTTTTCTGTAAGTTCTTTAAGATTGTCAGTTCTCCGTTTTAACTTTCAATGTGTTCCTCAGTGTGATCTGCAAACAATTGTGGAGAAAGGCAATCTGGGAGATTTTCTTTTCATCACTCTGCTTGGACAAAACATGAATGAAATTTTACTTAAAGATGTTCTTGCCCAATTCGCAATCAACCTCAGGACAAAAAGAGATTAATCAATGTATTTTATTGATTTTATAATTAAATATATTTTTACTTTTGTATATTAATTAAAAAAAATTGATGCTTGAGTTCTCATTTGTGTTAAGATTTACTAAACTACTTTAGATACGTTTTTTAACACTTAATTTAAAAAAATCCCTTACAAAGGCTATTTTACGGATCATCATTATGAAATTTTTTCTGTGTATTTTACTGATAAATTTTTTTTTTTGATTGCATCAAGCTCAGGAAATATATTTTTATTCCTTAATTACTTTATAAATTGAAATACGGGATCATTACAAATGAGGAGAAGGGCTATATTTATAAAACTAGAGGATATATGCCTTGAAAAATAAAAAAAAGCAATACTGTGAAGCTACTAATAATATAAAGTAACAATAATGCTTACTGTACCCTGGTATTATGTACCCTATGAACCTATACTAGCAGCAATTGCAAAGTGTGCAATAGGCTTTGCAACAGAAGGAGCCAGCACCGGCTAATTGCAAGGGTATACTGTTCTTCTCCTATAACGTGAAGTCGTATGCCACGCGTGTGGCCAGAAATACTATACAGTGATTTGGTTTGGAAACTTTATGCCATCTTCTTTACTCATCTGACTTTGCACCATGAGATTATAACCTATTCCATTCCTTGGATAACCATCTTTATGGAAAAATTTTCTCCAATGAAGAAGTCAAATTAATATACCAGATTTATAAAGAATCTCTTACTAATATTACGTAGGACAACCTTTGGTATGTAATATAGTTATGATTCTCATGGGAGTTGATACATGTGAGAGCTGCACAGTAAAAAAAACTCAGGTTTTTGGACTTCTTTGCGTCCAAAACCCTGAATTTTACCGCAAGGGGATTGAGAAAGTGGAGGACCTTTGGCTGATAGTGCTGGATACCGATGGTAATTACTTCGAGGACTAACAATAGACTACACTTTCTGTAGGTCATGTTCTTATGAGTCTTTAAAAATTGCAAGAACTTTCTAGTTTGCCTTGTATTTTGTAACTGCATTTGACGCCAAATCTTTTTTATCTGTTACACTGTTAAAAAAAAAACGGAAGAAATACAGTAAAAATCACTGTTATTTAAATAGCTATAACAGGAACAGTGAAGACTACAGTAAATTTTACTGTAAAATTCAGAGAGAGAAAATCGCTTGTCACTGCGCATGCGCTTCAAATTGGTGAGATTATCGTTTGCTTTTATTCTAAAACGACGCCATTATTTATTTTCATTTGCATTCGTTTCCGTAAAATTATAAATGTTGCTTGTGTTTAGAATTTTGAAAGGTTTGAATTTCCCTTGTAACTGGATCACCAAATATAAGGTAAAGTACAATTTTCTTATTATTTATTATACAAACTATTAGTTTACTTTTATTGATATAAATTCGTATAAATTTGATTGAATATTTCATAAAATTCTAAGCTCAATCTATACAAATAAGTTTGAATAAAGTGTCAATATATTTTTACTAGTTTGTTAAAATTTAGAATGTTTTGTACTAGTTTGTTAATATAGCTGATTGATATTTTAATCATGGAAACTTCTTAGAAATTACAATAATATTTTATTTAAGCTTTTTGATTGTTATAAAAATTACTTGATTATCGAATTTCATTTTCTAAAGAAATAGAATTATATGTTTTATATTTTTTTAGAATTCTTTTATTAAATATGTTAAATTCCTAGAATAAAAATCTATAGAATAAAGAACTTTAATTAAGCAACAAAGTACATGAGTGAAAGCTTTCTAATTTTTTTTTTTTGCCTAATTTATTTAAAATATGTTGTGCTCAACATTTTTTCTAATACTATTTTATACGTATGGTAATTTAGGATTATAGTAAACATAGTGCACATTAAACGTTACCTTCTAATATAGTTACAATTTTTTTTAAAAGTTAAAACATTTTAAATATGTAGATGTTTTGGAAGATTAAAAAATTACAAAGGAGGGTGTGTAAAGAAAGTTTAATAGAAAAGTCGCATAATAACTATTAATAGTAGGAATATGCTGGCTAAAGTCTTTTGATGTCAACTCCAGGCACATTTGAAAACTGGAATAGGTGTAAATTTTTGCAAGCAAATCTGCTGTATGTCTAATTTCTATTTTTTGTATTTCAGGTGCTTATTCAACATTAACCCCTGTCGAGGGACCAAATCCAAAAAAATCTGTCAAAGATGGTGTTCAAGCACGCGTATTATCTTTTTTAAATAATTTGTCTAATTTTGAATAATTATGATTAAAATGTAGGATAAATAAACAAAAAAAGTTCTTTGCTATTGTTTGTGTGTTGTCAATTATTAAATAGAAACTCTTTATTTCCACAGAAATTTTATTTGCTTTTATTATTATGGAAAAAGGTTTAAAGGAAAAAAAATCTAAATAATATCAAAAAGTTAACTTTTATTGTTCGTACAGTATAATTGAAATACCATATTGTTAACTAATTGCCCTTCATATTTTTAGTAAAAAGGAATTTTTTGAAGGTTTTATTTTATACTTAGTCTATAAAATGGTAGGTAAATCAAATATTGATTTTATGTTTAGTTTTATATCTTATTCAATGTAACTATTCTTTCTTTATTTTTTAAAAATTCGTTATTAAAATTCAACCAACATTTAAAATTACGACTTTGGGGTAAAAAGTCTAAATAACTAATCATCGTGTATGGTATTGAAAGTTAAATAATAAATGACAGAAAGTTCTGAAAAATGATATCTTCTGCAATGTAACATTAATATCCCTTATGCTACGTCTATTGAATTACAAATTGCTTCATATTCAATCATTAATATTTGTTAAATTACTTAGTACATAATAAGAAAGTTGGCTATTGTGTATTTTATGCTCTCGGTTAAAATAAAAATATAACAATGATACGTTTCAATGAATTTCAATTCTACTAGAAATTCAATAAAATTGGTCAAAAAACAGAAAGGGTTTTTGTATTTAAACATCAAATATCTTAACATTTGATGGAATATGAAAGAAATATCTTATATATTTCATTTGGAAATCATTTAAATAACAATCACAGTAATTAAGCATTGTATCTGGATTCATTATACATTTATCTTTAAATATTTATCAAATTGCTTATGCAAAAAATATTTGTAAAATGAAAAGTATATATTTTAAATTGTTTGATTTTAAAAAATAGTTAAATAAAAAAGGTTTTAAAAATAATTATGTTATAATATAAATGTTTCTGCATCCATAATGTATTATGAGTTTCAAGAGGACATTAATGCACTTATTTAATGAGAAAAGGGATGAATTAAATTTTCTTAATTGCATTTTCTTGTCACGAGAAAAATAATCTACATTTCTTTTAAAAATTATCTTAACATAATAATTCCTAAGTAAATGTTTCATGAGAACTAAAACAAAGTGGAGGGGAGAATGAAAATAGAAAAAAAATTATGAAAACCTGATGATAGCTGTAAATAGCAAAAGGTTTTAAATAGGTTCTGGAAAGGTTGATGTAAAATGCATAGTAAAAATTGCAGTAAAAATTACATAAAAAAATACTGTAAAAATTACAGCAAAAAGTGCTGTAAAAATTACAGCAAAATGGGCTGTAAAAATTACAATTAAATATGCTGAAAAATTTTTACGGATATGCTGTAAATTTACAGTAGATTATACTGGCGCCCAAATTGCCAGCACTTTTTGCTGTAAAATAACAGTGTTTTTTTTTTAGAGTGTATGTAGCCTACAGAAAATTGCAGGAAGTTAAATCAGAGACCGTTTCATGTATAAGCTACCGTGCTCGGACCGATGAGAAAATTTGGTATAAAGTGAAATGCCATTAAAACCGGTGAATGGCCAGGGTAATACCAATGAGTTTCTACTACTATGGGTTCCATCCTGTTGTTCAGCTAGTGAAAGAAATAAAGGGCTTCTTTCACTAGCTGAAGAAATGATCACATCTGTAGCATATACAATTAAGAAATATCATTAACAACATTCTTTTGAAAAATTGTAGCCCTAAACTTTTGTCTTTTGATACGGCGCAAAACACATTAACTTTCAATAATTCAAGTTCCATTTTAATATCTGCATGATGATTATGTGAATCCAAATATAAACACTGTGTCTATTCTCTTTTACCCTTGGTGTTAAATATCGCTTTATCACTAAAAAATCATTTTATGCAAAACGAAATCATATTTGCTATGCTCATTAAGAAAAAATTTTTCAAAGAGTTACTCTCTGTTCCTTATCATGTCTAGTTAAGGCTTGTGTAAACTATATCTTTTACGATTTGTAAAATAATTGCTTTCTCTACATTTTCACACCATCTATTGAGGAATAGGTTCAATTTCCAATTGCTTTATGTATTTCCTTTTAGCTGACCGTTAGCAAATGCGAATGAATTTGTAACACATTCTCTTCAGAAACAATCTGTCGACCTGAACTTTTGCATTATAAGCCTTTTCCCAGTAAAATTGCAAAGCCACCATAAAATACTCCATTGGACGCTAGAATACCATTTTTATGACAAAATGAGCTTATAACAATAGTAACAGATTTACTTTTACCAAATTCAACAACATAGAACTCTTATTGTTGTTCTGTTGACTTCTGAATGTCAGCGGATAAAGTGAATTCACATGGGAACATGCCGGTTACCTTTCCAATTGCAACCCATTGTGATATCTCTCTCCAAAAATTGTAAAATTAATAATACTTCATCACATTTAATCTAAGGGAATGAAATAAAACGTTACCTTGTATTGTTTGACAGATATAGTCTCATTTGTAATCACTCTATATAGTATAATTTTATTAGTATAGTTAAGTATTTAATTCTCAAGAGTAAAAAACACAGATATTATTTGCATGTTTTTTTTTTTTTTTTTTTTTTTTTTTTTTTTAAACTTTATTAGCACCATTCATTTGAAAAACTGGATAAAACTGATAAAATGTATGAAATTCTCAATAAAAAGTAAAATTTTCCAACTTCATCGCACATTTTATTATTATCAGAAAGAAGAAGTACAATATTAATTAGAAAGTTAGTTAAGTTGCAGATACTATATAAACAAGTAAAGTAATAAGCAAATACATTTTTATTATCTTTTCTTTTATTTCTCTTACAGGTATAGTCTTTGATAGTAAAATGTTCTTTGCGGTACTACATTTATGATAAATTTTAATTTGAAATTATTTTGCATGAATAATTAAATATTCCTTTTCTCATAAATCAAAATTTGCAAATAAAATGCACGAAACAACTTAACTTACAATCTCCTTAACAAAAACTAATACATGTAAAATAAAAATAAAAGGTTACATAACATTAAAATGCATATCTAAAATCATAAAGTTATCTAAAATCAGATAATAAATATTGAAACGATTTTTCTATGAAACTACCTTTTGCTTTTTTATACATTTAAAAACTATTAATAGGTATTTTTAATATATTTCGTAATTTTATAGGATTAACATATTTGTTTTTATTTATATACAACTTAAAAACATATGATCGGGAACTATTTTGAATTTTTTATAACTAATCTGATTTAAAAATGCTAATTTGATTCTTTCATAAAAGTTTTACACTTAGTTGTATGTCTCATTTTTTGCAGATGACATTTTATTCATTAGTCGGATTGAGAAGATAGCATGCTACTCGCTTGTTTCATTTTCTATATATAATATTCAAAAATATAATATCTATAAATAATATTTTGGTTGAAAACACAACAGAATCAATAAAACTTTTTACGGCTTATTTATAAGTACAAAATTATGTTTTATTCTTACTTATCACACATGAAAATAACTTTTCATTCGTAAACAGAATATTTGCCATAAAAGTTTTAACAATCTGTATAGAATCTATTTATTCGAAGGTACATTTTCAAAATTGCATTTTATTTTTTGATAAAGTAGCAGGAAATTACATTTTATGTATGACAAAAATCATCTACTAGAATTTATCTATTGATTAACCTTAACTTATTCCATAGAAGTAATTTATTTTAATTAATTTCATGAAAATACGAGCATTGATAGCCTTTTGAAAACACGAAGCTTTATACTTACTATACCAATTTTATTAGTTTGATTTTTATTGCACATGGGGACAAATTCTACAAAAAATTATAATTTAAATTCGTTCACAACAAACATTCAAGAGCGAGTGAAAAATTGAATCCATAAGCATTTGGACTGAAATTTAGAGTACTAATAATGAAAATGCTTAAAAATGATACGCAGTGACAAATGATATATGATATTTATTAATTGATGGTAGTATATGGTATACTTATAAATAGAATGACTACATAGTACGCTCAGAAATTTGTAGGGTCACTCAAGCTGGCTATTTATTAAACAATCCGGCTCAAATAATGTGTGAATTGTTTCCTGTGTAACAGTTGTCCATTATCTTTCGAACCTCTGTCAAAATTAATTTTCTGACTACAGTTGGAGCAACTTGTGAATATTAAAGCCCTCACGTCTTAAACGTTTTATTTCGTAAGAGAACCGAGGAAACACACACACAAATTTCCAGGAAGCGTCTGAATATTTTGCAGAGCATTTTATCTGATTCATGTTGTAAACTGGTATTAATTATCCTGCTGATAAATAATCTTCGGCTTCCCCTGAAAAAAAGATTGTTGTTAGCAAGCCGTCCAAGTTCTATTGAGACCTCACTCTGTCAACAATTCAAACTAGAGGTGACCTGTAGTTGTAGGGGAAGACACCTATAACCGTGATCACAAGTTGATGCTCTATTTGGCGCTCCACATTTATGCTGAACTTGTCAAAAGATCCTAGCCAAATTCATATATAGTGACTATGATTACTTAAACTAACGAATGACTCACCTGAAACCACTATTTCGTGCCAATTCAAAATCCAAATTGTTCTTTCTCAATACCATTGCAAATAGAGACATTTGTGTATTCTTGGCTTAATTACTATCTTTTCAGCAGACATCATGAATGTAAGCTTGAGACACCAGATGTAAATAGTAGTCTTGCTCGATATGGAAGAATGTATATTCCGCCCTTGCTTCGCAATATGGACGAAGAGGTCTATGGGGTCACCAGAAGAAGCCTGACAATGCATCTGTATATACACATGCTGACTCTCTAGCAACGTCACTTCTCCCTGGAGCATATCACATATCTTCAACTTATCTTTGTCACATTCAGTATACAGCTAATGCATCTATATGCTGTCCGCTGCTATTCAAAGCACCGATTACACGCTATTTCCAATCCAATGAGCATACCAACCATATGCCTGAAGTATTCCTCTGTCTTCTGTAAATGCCTTGATGTTCGACTTCCTGAAATTCTTAGCTTTGAGCGTTTTCTCTGGTGTAGGAAAATAATTTTTCAGAACATCATTTTGCCCAATATGGCAATACAACTGTTGTTGATTCAGTGGATTTTTGTTTCATATCTCACTTTATCTGTCCCAGAATGAGACGCAATTCTCATCAATGCTACACAGTGCTTTGCAAATGTCCTTCTATTTACATATTTTTCTGATTATGTGTGCATAGTGATCGATTTCCATGTTATACAGTATATTTTGAATTAAAAAAAATGGAAAAATGGTAATATTTCTAGATACAGAGCTCAAATAAAAGAGCTAATTAAAACTAACTGATTTAAAATTTGAAAAAATGAAGTGAAATTTTAAACTTTTTAACATAAGTATTTACTAAAAAAATGTTTTTTGATTAAATATTACTTGAAAAATGTTTGTTTCTGAATATAGGGAAATTTTCTCTTAGTATATAAGAAAGTTAGTCTCATTCTTCTTCTGAATATTGCATTTGCTTAGGAAACTCACAAAACACAATTTCTGTTTTTTTTTTTTTTTTTTTTTTTTTTTTTTT
>JAPDSC010060334.1:57981-75223 GCA_026290005.1 Latrodectus geometricus
TTTTTTTTTTTTTTTTTTTTTTTTTTTTTTTAAATTTATTTATTTTATTATTATTATTATTATTAGCAATATATCATTACATATTTTCTGTAAATACATAGAAAAACTATATAGGAATAGGTGGAGAGTACTATTATTTTGATATCGAGTATATATGAAATAGACTTTTAGCGATAGCGTAGATTTGATTTTGCGCTCCACGTGAGAAAAATTTAATTTATTTTGCATCGTGTTAAAAACTTAATTTTCATTCTTTAAATTGCAATAATGGCTGAAGAATGTAATTTTACATTTTCCTTTGAAGACGATTTAATAATTCCTTAGAGAGATAGACATAATATATTAAAAAATAGTTATTTGAATTTATATTTTTGATTTTCCTGATTTTTCCTTAGTTTTATTTAACTTATACAGATCATAGACGTTTTGGGAATTCAAAAAATAGTCATTCATTTATTATTTTGACAAAAGTTGAAACTCTGGTCATTAAAAAAACTGTGAAAAAATATTATTATTACACGTAATGTAAAATCTGTACTGATTGCTAAATATGGCGTTAAGAAAATGTGAATACTAGTTTTTTGTGTATTTCAATACATACAATTTATCACTTTTTTATTTTGGGAAATTATTAGTCAAATTTATATTAATTTATAGCTTGATACATTTTATTTAATGTTGGCATAATCAGACATTTCTCTAATTTTATTTAAATTGCTTGGCAAATAAAATAAGATTGAAGAAAAATTGCTCTTGTTCACGTTTACATTATTAGTTTAGTGATGTGTAAATTTTATAAAAAAAAGTACTTATAAATATTTAAATAAAATAAAGAATATAAGTTGTATATTTCATGATAAGCATTAGTAACTTTATGTCACAATTTAAAATATATTTATACGAATTATTAATGTTTATAATATTTAGAATAATATGAATAAGTTAAATTAAATGGATATTGTTATTGGTAATTTAAGACAATTTATGCATATGTGTACAACATAAAATGATATTCTAAAAGATCCAATTATTTTTAAATAAATAGAACCTAAATGTGTAATGCTTTATGATTTTAGTATCAAAGTTAATAATTGTAGTAAATTTTTTTCATATTTACAGCGTAAAATATAACACACATTTATTTTATTGTTTTTTTTTGTAAGTAAGTATTATTTCTAATGTCACAGAAATTTATTAAATATAAGAGATATTCTAAGAATTTTTTAATCTTTAAATATTGCCAACAAAGATATTTTTGTTAATATTTTAAATAAATATGAGCAAAACAGATGCTGTTGCACCAACATGATTCCCTGTATTTAGTCCAACGTTAGGCTCTAAAAGAAAAATAGGTGTCAAAAGTAAAAACGGAAAACAAAATATAAGCAATTTTTCATAGATTTAAAAGATCTATGATTAGATAACAACGTTTCACAACCACATACTTTATGTTTCTTCAACGTTACACATAATGAACAATTAAGATTTACATGAGAAAACCATGTAACTATATCCCAGATGGCCTTTTTTGCAATTAGTTTTTGTGAACCTGAATGGAATTTGCCCAGTTAAAGTATGGCAATTTTTTCCTTGCATTTTTTTTTCTTTTCTGCGTAAGCCGTTTAACTTTGTTTCGTAAAATAAATCGAACATTTTATACAGTATCTGAATTTAGGATTTATCATAGCCTATTTGTAGGATGCTGCTGTGGGGAGTATAACATCCCGGATTTGATCCCAGCCACAATTAAGCAACGGGAAATGGATGTAGCGTTATTGTTTTCTGCATGCACACTTTTAAGGCTGGGTGCTTCGGAGATTCCTAGTCTTCCTCCCTTGAAAAAAGTAAATATAGCTTAGCGATAAAAAGTACTTTCAGAAAGCAATTTATGAGGTGGATCTTAAAAACCTTACAATGATCTTTGAAAGTTAGGCTTCCTACTATGAGGTGATAAAAATTTCTGAGTTCAATAGAGGAAAAATATAGGGATTGCGGATTATCATTCTGAAAAATTGGTGATCGTGTTAGACAAAGTCAAAAATATGTGCTGTGGATTTGTAATCGTTGGGAGAAAAAGGGAACGACGGACCGAAGGTACCTATGAAGCTCATTTCATTGTATCATGGCATGCAATGGCAAGGATACTGTGCGTATGGCAGTGATGTACAGCTCAATCACATCTTGAATTACAACACAACAGATTCCATCTGTTACATATCATTCGATGTCAGCGCCACTATTCGACGTCATATTCTATTGAGTGGAATGTCAGCAATGCTTTCATTGCTTATTTATTACCCTTGACTCAAAACTACTGGAGCTTGCGCCTCCTATGGTGCTATGACCGACAGACATGAAGAACGGAATGAACTGACATTGTCTTAACTGATGAATCCCACTTTTGCCTACAACATCACAATGATCTAACTCGAATCTGTGGACCTCGTAGTGAAAATCTGATTAATTGTTTCGTTATGCATCACCCCACAAGTCCTTCATTCAATATCATGGTTTGAGGAGGTATTGGATATCATTCCCACAGCTTTCTAGTACGCATTTCCTGTAGACTGAACTGCCAGTGCTATGTGTCTATTGTGCAGGAGCTCTTTAGGAACTCATATATTAAGTTCTTGGTATCAGTCATATTCCAACAACATGATATGTAATCACGCTTATATTGCAATGTTCAAGGGATCTCCTTTACTTAACAGATTGCATCTCATCCTTGGCCGGCTTGTTCTCCCAATTTATCAACAGTCAAATATGTGTAATCCACGTTTGCACAACTAACACAGGATACATTTACCATTGCTATAACAGATCAATTTAGGCAATATATTTAATGTTTTTTGAATATTGAAAATATTTAATTTAATTGTTTGAAAAATTTTTCCTTTAAAAATTAATTGATTATTTATAATTATAGATGATATTATAACAGAAGCGTTTCTTATTTCAATATAAACAAATATTGTGCAGTCGGATTTAGTAATAACTGTTCATTGGGAAGACCATGTAAAAACTTTAGTACAAGCTAGAAAATCTTCATACGAATTAAAATTTACTTTTTTTTTTTATCAATAGTTTGATTTTCTTTACTTAATTTAATTCTTATATGAAGCTGCTTATCCTTAATTCTTATTTTCTTTGCTTCAGATGATTCTCGTTCTTCTTTATTAACAGAGGAAAATAGAAGGCAAGAAGTTTGAGATCATGTAGCATTTATTTTTAATCATAGATGTTGCGAAAGAGCAAATAATTTCTTTTTGGTCTCGGTATATACACGTTTCCTTTACAATATCATACTCTTTAAAATAAAATTCTCAAACCCAAAAGAAAAGTAATTGTTTTGGTGTTTGAATTGAAAAGAATTTCTTTTTGCCTTTTAGTTTTGAAAATTAATTATATTATCAAGAAATGTGCCTAAATTTATTTCAGATAAACATTCCCTAGTAGCAATTCAACGGTGGGCGGTCATTGGGCAAACGCCTCAGGATGATGAATACTCACCGGGCCCTGCGCGGCAATAGTGCATGGAACAGTGCACTATTTGTCACCTCTATCGGGGAGCGGCTGCGGTATCACTCCCCAGTGAATTCAAGTGACCGGTGCGATGAGTTTATGGCAAATGGGCCGATGAGTTACGTTGAGTTCGATGAAAAGGCAGTGAGTGTTGCGATGATACTATGCCATGCATTTTTATATTCTACTCGGATAGCAAAGCTGTTGTTTTGCTTTTATATATCAAAAATACACTATCGTTTAATAAACTTTTTAACGATAATGTATTTTTGCTTTATAAGCTTGACACACAAAACCAAGGAAAACAAATTTTATTTATATATTTTTTCATATATAAAAATATTTGTGTTGAAAGAAGTACTTTAAAAAAAATTGGATAGTATATTTATAAATGAAATTTACAGATCTAATATTTTTTTTCTCTTGAACACATTTCAATAACTTATTGAGTGTCACAAAGTTGGCAGATTCAACATATAACTTCAGTTTTAGAACTTTTTTTTTTTAATGATATTCAATAAATTTTCCTAGAGATCATAGTCATCAAGTTTTTTTTCCCCTAAAGTAATTTCCTATTTCAGAAAAATAAAATTTAATTCAGCAGAGAGTAAAGATTTTCCAATTTTTTTAAAAAAATTTCCAATTGAAATTTAATTGTATAAGTCTGAAAAAATTTATTATTTATATTGCTTTCATAAGATTTATATTTTACTAAGTCCTCGTGAAATTCATTTAGAAATTAGTTTTGAAAATGGAGATTAAAATCATAAGTTATTCATTTAATTCTTCCAATATATTTGATACACAGAAAAATATTATCATAGAACATTTTTAAACTACAGGCTTTGATAGATTTAAAATACATTGATTATGTTTTAATTTAGAACAGACTACTTTATATCCATGATCTTAGTTGAATTCATTTTTGATATTCTTTCATTTTATATAAATAGCAGAAAAGTTCACTTAAACATGAATATTCTTGAAATTTTCAAAAGCAATATTTACAGAGTTAAGGGTGATAAAAAAATGAGATACAAATTTTTTAGTAAGTATAAATTTTTTATTGTAATAAGATTAGAAATTCAGTTATATTCTCAGATAAATATATATATATATTCCTATTTGTGTGCATTTTTGCACTTTTTATTTTAATATTTATTACACTCTCAACTTCAATATTTACAAACTTAATCACAAAAATAAAATGTTCACAAAATATAAAGGTTTATTATTTTTATTTTTTATATATCAGACATATTATTACACACACATTAGGTTATATTTATTTATACATTAGACTGTGCTTTTTTTTTTTTTTTTTTTTAAGGCTCTTCTTAAACATTTCCCACTTCTGTCAGGTACACACAGCCATTTTTTATTTTATTGCTGTACATCAACATCTGTAACATGGCTATCATGATGGCGAGTAGAAGCTAAAAACAAATAAATAATGTAATATTAAGAAACAAAGTAAGGCCAACATTTCAAACATTTTTATAATTGATATTATTAATATTAAATTTTCTGTAAAAAACAATTATAAAGTTAAAATATTATTAAAATTAAAGTTTAAACTAAGAAAGATAAGATGTAAAGTTAATCCATATACTCCAATCATCCTTTTGATCTAATGATAAACTTAGCATTTTAAAAATTACATAAGCAAAGCATAAACAAAAAATAGTAAATATTTATTTTTCCTAACTGTAAGTAACAAACACGACATAAACTGAAAAAAAAATGTAATTAAAAATTAAAACTGGAAGTTATAAAATATTGTATTCTTATCATTAGTACAATGGTTATGATTCTGAAATATTTAGATTAAATTCAATTATTATAAATAAATTGTTGCATTTGAATTTAATGATGTTTTCATATTGTAACAAAATATTAGAAATATAAACTATATTGAATAGTAACAAAATATTCAATAGTAACAAAATATTAGAAATATAAACTTATTAATTCCATCAATATTCATCTAATAACATCACTTGAGCTTGTACCATCTTTATTAGTCAAAAGTCAGCTGAAAATAGTAACAAAATATTAGAAATATAAACTTCAACATAAGTTTTAGTTCCTCAACCCAACTAATCATGTTAATGCTTTTTTACCTATCAATTAAATATTTTTATTTAGAAACTTTGTTTTTTTTTTTATATACCATTCAGATTGCTTGAATTACTTTGAAATTTACATTATGTCAGAGGAAAAATTCCAAGAAAGATAAAACCCAAACCAGGTCTCTGGAATTATTTATTTTTAAATAATTTTTACAGTAAAAATTTTAAACATAATTTTTGTTGCAAAAAATATATAAACACATATTATATATCTGTAAATTTCAAACATACAATTTGCATATTGCATACATTTACACTAAAGCGGTTTGATTATTTTTCCTTGTATTAATATGTGTAATATAAATATTTATATATTATAAAAACAATCTGTCTATCATACTTTAATATATTGTTTTATTTATGCCACAATATTTATCATTGACTAACAAAGAGAACAATGAAACTCATTTTCTTTTTGGATAATTACTACATATATCACTAATTTTTTTGTCATATATTAAACATTATGCACCAGATTTTTAAAATTCTCTTCAAACAAGTTAAAAAAAAATCAACTAAATAAACATTAAAAGACTCCAAACCTTCAATAGTTTGTAAAGGAAAAATTCATACACAGTAAGCAACCCACCTTTATTTGACTTGGACTTAATATCTTGGTTATACATTTAATACAAATATTAATATGCAAACTGTACAATTTCTTATGCTGGAAATTAAACAATCTAATTACAAATAGGACTTTAAAATTCTTATTAATTTTATCATGTAATAAATCATGAAAATTATTTTATCAAAATTAGTTATTACATGAACATGATTAAAGCTGGGATATATAGTTTAACATATGAAATATGGGAAACACAAAAAATTTTCTTTATATGGCAAAAGTATACCTTTACACATTATGTTAGTGAAAGACCATAATTTATGTTCGGAAAATTTGGATACCAAAAATATTTGAATATTAGTAGAGTCACATGAAATTTTATGAAATTCTTTTGAGACTTTATAAGATCTACCAAGTAACATAAATCATTTATTTTCACTTAAGATTATATCATGAGTCTTAATGTCACATCATGACAATTGTTTGAACCTTTAAGTGTGAAATAGGTTCCTTCTAATTTTAAATAGTGCTACCCAGCTATACTAAGTCTTAACATTAATGATGATTGCCTAAGAGATTGATTGTATAATTTCAAAATTTTCTGAAATATCTGTTAACTGCACAGCATTTAATTCTTTGTATCTTAAATACACTTGCCAAAGGGGTAGATTGAAGATCTAATAAGTTTTTTCAGCTCTCCTAAATAATTTTCAAACTGGAAAACACTAAAATTATCTAGGTGGCCATACCTTTTTACATTTTCAATAAAATGTGATAGTGCATAGATACTGTATGTGATAAATTCTTTGCCATACAAAATTGTACACTTCTCAACAGTATCTAAGCAATGAGCCACCATATTCAAAATATTCTGCAAGATTTTTCATTGACCAGTATTCATATTGAAAAATGTAACAAGAGGAAACAGTTGTAATATTTCTCAGATAACATATTTTTCAATAGAACTGGTTCTGTATAGAGAAAAAATTGTCGCCATTCAGTAGCTTTCCAAAGATCAATGTATTTTAAATGGTAGTTTTTTTCACCATCATTTCTCAAAGAAGCATTAATTTCTAGATAAGTCATCTTTCGATACCATTTACCCTTTTTTCACCTACTATTTATCATAACCATAGTAACCAGTAAACAATTTAGTACAAGTAACAAAAGCTCTTGATGGATATCACAAATTACTGCATTAACAAAAATTGAAAAGTTTTTACCCAATATTGCAAGACCAGTATAACAATTTTTAAATCTTTAACTAATTCTTCCAGAAATTCATTGATATCAGGTTTCTTTTCAACAAATAAATACCAATGAGAAAAGGTGTATCTATTATCTTTCTAATGTTACCTAAAATTGGCCAAAATTTATATGAACTGTTATACAAAGGAAATCTATCAATATGTAAATTTATGCTTATAGTAAACTGTTTTAGTTTTCAATCCATATTAGAGTTTTTGCTTAATAGTGTTTTTTAAAGAGAAATGGATATATTCACTTTCTTGAATTTTAGATACAGAAACATAAGTAGGTGTACTGAGTAATGTTCTAGATGGCAATTTTGTATGATAAGGTTTAAGTACATTTAATATGCCATTTATAGCAACACAAGTTAAATTATGTTTCAAAAAACATTGTTTTAATTTCTCTTTAGGTATTGAATTGCTTAAGATATTTGACTCATTATATAAAGAGTTAAGTATTTTGAAATCTTTAACTGTGGCACTACATTGTTGATCTGGGTCCATGTAATTTTCATTACTGGTTTTTAATTACTATATATTATTATTATTATGCATATTTATAAACTAAAAACAATAAATAGACTAAAGTACACAATAAAATTAATATTATTTCAAACACATGGTTTGTAATTCTTATTCGGACTTACATTTTACCAGTACAAAATAAATATAAGTCTACAAAGTGACTGAATTAAATAAATAGGCATTTTAAAGATATGTACTTGTTATTTATTTAAAAGAATTGATAGTACTTACCAAAATATTCTGTTATAAGTGCTTGCTAAAAATGATATAATAAATAATAGCTAATTCCAGAGCAAAGTATAACTATTACAAGTAGTAGAAAAAAGAAATTTGTAAACACAATGAATTTCAAATATGGCGGCCGCGCATGCGTAGAATTTTTACTTATTCTACTCTTGATTCGTTTCAATCTCTTTGGTAAATACTACGGCTGCCGCTTAATGACCACTGCATCAACAGCCGATGACGATGTCGAGCACAGTGTGCGGTAGAAAAAACAGTGACCGTTTCATGTATAAGACACCGGGCTCGGACCGATGAGAATATTTGGTGAAAAGTGAGTTGCCAATGGAACCGGTGAATGGCCAGTGTAGTACCAATAAGCCTCTGCTACTAGGGATTAATTTAAATTTTTATTCCCATCATTATAACCACAATCATACATTAATTTTTGAAAACAGGCTATATAATAAGTGTTACTACTTAAGAAAATTTATGAAGCAAATAACATATTTAAAGAGGAAAACGTGTTTTATATATTTCTATTTATTTAAAATTAAGTAGTTAAAGTTTAAAATCTATGAATATAAAAACTGAAAATATTTTTATTCAAAGTTATAAATCCCTTTAAACATTTTAATTTTCTGGAAAATTAAAATATTTATTGTGGCTCAAAAATTTGAAAAATTCAATTCCATTACGAAAACTTATTAATATTTATATACCCTAGTAGCAGAGGCTTATTGGTATTACACTGGCCATTCACCGGTTCCACTGGCAACTCACTTTTCACCAAATTTTCTCATCGGTCCGAGCCCGGTCATGAAACGGTCACTGGTTTTTCTACCGCACATTGTGCTCGACATCGTCATCGGCTGTTGATTCAGTGGTCACTAAGCGGCAGCCGTGGTATTTACCAAAGAGATTGAAGAAACGAATCATGCATAGACTAAGTAAAAGGTCTACGCATGCGCGGCCGCCATATTTGAAAAGCATTGTGTTTACCATTTCTTTTTCTACTACTAGCTATATTTGCGCTCTGGAATTAGCTATTATTAATTATATCATTTTTAGCAAGCATTTATAACAGAATATTTTGGTAAGTACTATCAATTCTTTTAAATAAATAACAAGTACATATCTTTAAAATGCCTATTTATTTAATTCTGTCACTTTGTAGACATGTATTTATTTTGCACTGGTACAATGTAAATCCGAATAAGAATTACAAATAATATGTTTGAAATAATATTAATTTTACTGTGTACTTTAGTCTATTTATTGTTTTTAGTTTATAAATATGTATAATATTAATAATATATGGTAATTAAAAATCAGTATTGAAAATTTTTATGCATTATTGCATTGATCCAGATCAACAATGAAGTGCCACAGTTAAAGATTTCAAAATATTTAACTCTTTATGTAACGAATCAAACATCTTTAGCAATTCTGTACCTAAAGAGAAATTAAAAATGTTTTTTTTTTAAACATAATTTAACTCTTGTTATAAATGGCATATTAAATGTACTTAAATCTTATCATACAAAATTGCCAGCTAGAACATTACTCAGTATACTTTCTTATGTTTCTGTATCTAAAATTCAAGAAGGTGAGTATATCCATTTCACTTTAAAAAATACTATTAAATTGTAATTAATTTTAATTAAATAATTTTCATGATTTATTACGTGATAAAATTAAGAATTTTAAAAGTCCCATTTGTAATTAAATTGTTGAAATTAGTCCATGTTTAATTTCCAGTACAATTTACATATTAATTTTGTATTAAATATATAACCAAGATATTAAAGTCCAAGTCAAATAAAATTGGGTTGCTTTTACTGTGTGTGAATTTTTGCCTTTACAAACTATTGAAAATATGGAGTCTTTTAATGTTTATTTAGTTGATTTTTTTTTTTAACTTAAAGATTGAACTTTTTGAAGAGAATTTTAAAAATCTGGTGCGTATAATATTTAATAAATAACAAACATTAATGAAATATGTAGTAAATATCCAAGAAGAAAATGCGAGTTTCACTGTTTTCCTTATTAGTCAATGATAAATATTAAGGCATGAATAAAAGCAACACATTAAGTTATGATAGATTATTTGAATAATATATAAATATATATATTACACATATTAATACAAGGAAAAATAATCAAACCGTTTTAGTGTAAATGTAAACAATATGAAAATTGTATGTTTGAAATTAAAAGATATTAAAGTATGTGTTTATATATTTTTTGCAACAAAAATTATGTTTAAAATTTTTATTGTAGAAATTATTTAAAAGAAATAATTCCAGAGACCTGGTTTGGGTTTCATCTTTCTTGGAATTTTTCCTCCTACTTAATGTAAATTTCAAAGTAATTTAAGCAATCTGAATGTATATAAAAAAAACAGTTTCTAAATAAAAAAAAAACATTTAGTTGAGGTAAATAAGCATGAACATGGTTAGTAGGGTTGAGGAACTAAAACTTATGTTGAAGTTTATAATTCTAATAGTTTATTATTTTCAGCTGACTGTTTTGACTAATAAAGGTGGTACAAGCTTGAGTGATGTTATTAGACCAATATTGATGGAATTTAGAACAAATGATTTGTCAAAGCAGTAATAACTGGAAGAAGATAAAGTGTAAAACATCCATTTTCCGTCTTCCAGAATGCTATAAGTTTGATAACAGGTTAGTATTTTATATTTAAACTTTTTAAATTTTACTGCTTGTAGAAATTTTAAAAGTAATATAGTGTAATATGAAAACATCATTAAATTCAAATGTAACAATTTATTTATAATAATTGCATTTAATCTAAATATTTCAGAACCATAACTATTGTACTAATAATAAGAATACAATATTTCATAACTTTGTGTTTTAATTTTTAATTACATTTTTTGAGTTTGTCATGTTTGTTGCTTAGTTAGGGAAAATAAATATTTTCTATTTTTTGTTTATGCTTTGCTTATGCAATTTTTAAAATGCTAAGTTTTTTAATTGGATCAAAAGAATGAAATGTTGTTGATCTTACTTTGTTTCTTAATATCACATTATTTATATAAGCAATTTTTGTTTCATTTTAGCTTCTACTTGCCACCATGATAGCCATATTACAGATGTTGATGTACAGCAATACATTAAAAAATGGCTGTGTGCACCTGACAGAGATGGGGACAGAATGTTTAAAAAGAGCTTTAGAAAAAGTACAGTCTAATGTATAAATAAATATAGTTTAATAAGTGTGTTTGTAATAATATGTCTGATATATAATATGTAATAAAAATAATAAACCTTTATCTTTTGTGAACATTTTATTTTTGTGATTAACTTTATAAATATTAAAATTGAGAGTTTAACAAATATTAAAATAAAAAGTGCAATCACACACACAAATAGGAATGCATTTATCTAAGAATATAACTGAATTTTTAATCTTATTACAATAATTAATTTATTCTTATTACCAAAAATTTGTATCTCATTTTTTTATCACCCATAGCTCTGTAAATATTGCTTTTGAAAAATTTCAAGAATATTCATGTTTAAGTGAAATTTTCTGTTTATATAAAATTAAAGAATAATATCAAAAATGAATTCAACTAAGACCATAGAATCAAAGTCTCTGTTCTAAATTAAAACATATTCAATGTTGTATTTTAAATCTATCAAATACTATAGTTTAGAAATGTTCTATGATAATATATTTTTGTGATATATTGGAAGAAGGGTTAAATGAATAACTTATGATTTTAATCTTCATTTTCAAAATTAAATTTCTAAATGAATTTAACGAGGACTTGTTAAAATAATATATATCTTATAAAAGCAATAAAAATTTTCAGACTTCTACAGTTAAATTTCAGGTGGAAGTTTGAAAAATCTTAACATTTTTTTTTAATCTACTAATTTAAATTTTATTTTTCCTAATATGGGGGGAAAAACTTGATGAATATGGTCTCTGGAAATTTATTGAACTTTTCTTATCATCAAAAAATTAAATTTCTAAAACTGAAATTATATACTAAATCTGACAACTTTGTGGCATTCAATAAAAGTTATTGAAAATACTAGAATGTGTGTCCAAGAGTGAAAAAATATTCATTTAAATATACTATCCAAATTTTTTAAAGTATTAAGTCTTTCTACACAAACATTATTACATATGAAAAAAACATAAATAAAATGGGTTTTCCTTAGTATTGTCAGACTTATAAAGCAAAAATACACTATCGTTAAAAGTTTATTAAATGATAGTGTATTTTTGATGTATAAAAGCAAAACAACAGGTTTCCTATCCGAGTAGAATATAAAATTGCATGGCATAGTATCATCGCAACACTCACTGCCTTTTCATCGAAACGAAAGAAACTCATCGGCCCATTTGCCGTAAACTCATCGCACCGGTCACTTCAATTCACTGGGGAATGATACCGCAGCCGCTCCCCGATAGAGGTGACAAATAGTGCACTGTTCCATGCACTATTGCCGCGCAGGGCCCGGTGAGTTTTCATCATCCTGAGGCGTTTGCCCAATGACCGCCCATCGTTGAATTGCTACTAGGGTTTAGCTTTTATCTTCATGAATTCTTACATTGTAAATAAATAATATGGTAACATAAATATCATTTACTTATAATATTTCTTTAATAATATTTAAACCGAACAGAATTATGAACATTTGCAGTTTACATATCGAAAATTGTTTCAAACTTTCTATCTGTAAATTCGAAAACTTCAATTGCATCATAAGAGCTAATTAATGAAGTATACTTTTTATTCGGAAACTTAAAAAACAGTTAATCTTTTCGCATAACTCCATGAGAAATCATCGGAGAGAAAAGAAATTCAGAAATTCGAGAGACTGTAATTAAGGATAGGCTAAATCATAGTAGCGCTAAAAGGAATACAACGAATTCAGTATAGAATTAAACAAAAATTGGTTTTATTGAACCCATAATATCGTTACAGATAATAGACTGTCCAACTGGAAGAACAACACTCAGATATTTCTTAGTATGATAAATGCCCTCCCCTCGCTAAAACAATTGTTTTGCAGCCTCTCTCCATATTAATTACAAGATTGTCCAACAGTTCTTGAAAAAATAGCTCCCTTTCTTCAATCAGCTTCCGTTTTAGTTTTTGAGCGTTCTCTGGAGGAAGAAATCATGTTGCAAAACGTCTTGCTAAAAACTCCCACACATGTTCCAAGAGATTTGAACCAGCAAAGTAGGCAAGTAAATTCATTAGAGTGATATTTTCCCTTTTCAATAGCTGCTGAGCAGCAGGAATCCAGTGTGTCCTTGCATTTGGAAAAACTAAGTATACTCCAATAATACTTCGGGACATACGCAAATGCGGAAGGATAACCTCCTTATAATAGCGATTGCCTGTTACAAAACATCTATTGAAAACGTAGATCTCAGTCTAACTGACAGCAACTTCAAAACCACTATAACAGTCTCTTCCCGTGATGTTACTGGGAAAAAAGCGTGTCCCGACAACTTCTTACATCAACTGACTTTAAAAGTCGCTTATAATACTGGCACGATTCTCATACGTAAAGAGGACATGACTCCATTACTTATTGCAGGTAATTTTGCTAATTGTACTTCTATAGGCGATGATGACTATTGCCAACTTGAGAGATGCAACGTTTAGGACAAAAGACGAATGAAGTTAAGGCATCAGGTCACATTAAAATGCAGCACTTATCTTTTTAAAATTATTACTGGTCGAAGTTTTCTTTTGAATCTGATTTACATTCCACTAATAGTGTCCAATGAAATTAATTTAAAGTTGGAATAAGGTATCACAAATGCAATGCGAACACAATAACATGAAAGTAGTTTAAGGTCTGAAATGACCCTTTTCTAAAATATAATAAAATATTTTGGTTGACAAAGCATAACAATACAAGTCAATTGGAATTGGCAGAATAACAAATAAACAAATATCAAAATTACTTAACAATAGCATGTGTAAGAGCAAAATAACTGCATTTTTCTGAATAGCTTTTGAATTTTATCTGAAGAACTTGAAAACAACTATTGCCGTTAAAAATATCTAATTTATAAGTAAGAAAAGTTTTTGATCAAAATAATTAAATTTTGTTAAAATTCACAAAAATCAGCAACCATCCAACAAAATCATTTGTCATTAAAACTCTGATAAACCGACCATCCCATGAAGATAACGGTTAAAAGTTTTTTGAAGAAGCGGGTTACATAGAAGTTTCTACTGTATAAGCTGAAAATTCAAAAATTATATCCCATAGTTGTTACTTATTCCACTTGGTCTAGAGCCTAGCTAGACCAAGTTCAAAAGACCGTTCACCGACAGAAAGTCATATACCATTGCTGCATTCTTAAAGATGAAATTCTTCTCTAGCTCCATGTAGGATAGCAAATGCTCAGATGTAGTCTGGTGTAGATTGCATTTCAAGTAAACAAAGTAGGTCCTTTGACCCTGAGCAAACATCAATCCACATGTATGACCACTGACTAATCTTGTAATAGCGGTTTGTAGTTCTTATCGCTCTTTAGCTCTAGAGCAGCCCCAGGACATATCCCATAGTGAATTAATTATATAAGGTAATGTTCTAAACAAATATATCCAGTTTACTCTGTAAGGAGAATCAGCCATAAGCTAAGCAAGTGCTGGATTATATTACTAAATGAATAGTTAAGGGATTTTGTTTTTTTATGTTTATGGACCAAATTTTAATAACAAAGAGAAGAAATTCTTAGTATTGTGTGATCTTACTTTGCATAATGTAAGGGATCTTTCAATTAAGTATGAATTACAACAAAAAACTAAAGTGCCTAGGACAAAGCTTGAGCTTGTGTTAGGATTAGAAAATAATTCATGTTATGATGTTGTAAATACAGTTTCTGACCAAGTGTTAGAAATTTTTATAGGTACTCCTTATTCTCATGAAACACATTAAGTAATAAAAGATATTTCAATTAAAAACCGCAGAGTTGAATTTTGATAAAAATTCTCCATGGTTATATGTAAATAAGTCATGTAAACATCAAACTGGCAGCACAGAATTAAATGATATAGTAGCTATGCAGTACTTATTACCAAAGAAGAGTTTTCTGTGTAAAAAAACTTAAAAAGCGAGCTAGGGAATAATTTTTCAAGAGCAGCTATAATTATACATGAGTAGCTGAATTGTTTTACTTACTGATTGGGTAGTCCTCAACTGGAATGAAACATGAGAGCAAAAAAATATTGTTCTCATGGTGGTTGTGCTAATTAGGCAGAAAGTGGTCATATTATTAATTTAATGATAAAAATTATAAATACACCAACCATTTATTATAAAAAATAACTTACCTTGATTTTTTTGTAAGCAGCTTACTAAAAGTTTGATATGTTTAAAGCAAAAGTAAATGAAATACATGATACAGCATTTAATGATGCCACTCTTAAAAGATCTGTCACTAGAGAACCTATTTCTATTTTTAGTCAGATAAATAATGCAAAGGATGAAGAGAAAAAGGAGCTTAATCAACTTTTAGAAATACTTAGAAAGAAATTGCCTGAGGGCTTTAAAATCGGAGCTGCTGTAGGTGAAGGGGATTGTTTCTTTGATTCTGTAGCTCAAGGATTGAACGAGCTAAAAGATAAAGGTCTGATAACAAGTAGTAAAGGATTTAATGTAAGATCTTTACGTGAAAGTTGTAAGCAATATGCACAACAAGTTGTTCCATCAAACGAAGGCTCATGGTTGGTTAATGCTTTAAAAGTAGAAAATGAAAAACTTAATGAATATATTCCACGTATTGAATTTACTGCAGAAGACATTAAAGATGCAGCTTCTAGTTCAGAAATAAAAATTCTTAAGTTGGAAAATGTTATATGGGGAAGACCTGAAATTGAAGGAAAAATGATATGTGAAAAGTATGGCGTAAAAGTTAGGATTATAGAATTGAGAGATAAAGAGATAGATGGATTACATGTTACTAAAGGTAAGGTAGGTACAGGAAATAATAATATTTATATAGTGAATTATCGAAACCATTTTGTACCACTTCTTAGTAAGATTGAAAAGGATATAAAGAGAAGTATAGAAGTTTCCAGAAAGGATGCCTACGGTAATGAATCAAATCGAAACAATATTTCTCAATATTATATGTCTATACCCTTTCTAGATATTGAAAACTCCTCCCATGAACAAGGTAATCATTCAAGGAATCCAGATAAGGACAATAGTGAAACAAATAGAAAAAGGAAGCTTTCTGTTACAGACAGAGATTGTACAGTATTGAAGAAGCTGTGCAATGAAGATTCAGAATTTCCTAGTGATTTTCAAAATGAATCTAGACAGGATTTGTCTGATGATGAAGTAATATTTGTTAAAAGTGTGTTTAAAAATATACCTAATATGTTTGCTTCTAGTGTAAATAAATCTACCTAATATATCGAGTATTTTACATCCATCAAGAGCTAAAGTTGCAAAAGATTTTAAAGAATTATATGACTTTTGGTTTAATGCAGAAGGGAATAAAACTCAATATATAAAAACTCGAGAAAAAGAAGGAATAAATCTACCTAATATACCCAGTGTTTTAGGTGGATCAGCAATTAAAGTTACAAAAGCTTTTAAAGAATTATATGATCTTTGGTTTCACGCAGAAGAAAATAAAATGCAACATTTAGAGTACTTTATTAAGAAAAAAAGATGGGAAAGTTAGTTTTATGCTGCATAACTTATCTGGTATTTTAAGTAGAGCTGGAGCTAATGCTAAAAATGCTTTTGAAAAGTTACATAGTGTGTGTTTTTATGACAAAGGGAAAATAACAGAACTTTTAAAGGTTTTCTATAAGGCAAGTTTTAAGCCAAGCAACTTATCCTGCATATTATATGGAACAGTGGCCCATCCTTCTTCTACTTTAAAAAAATTGCATAGAATTTGTCTTAATAAAAAAAAAAAAAAAAAAAAAAAAAAAAAAAAACTAAGCTTTCAGATGACTTATATAAAGTAGGTTTTAGGCTATGTGATTTATATAGTA
>JAPDSC010060344.1:0-11906 GCA_026290005.1 Latrodectus geometricus
ATACATATATATCTGATTTTTAATCGTTTCCATCAGTGATTTGAAAAGCTGACCAGAATATTTTAGGTTATTGGTTTAATTCTTAACTTCAAGTTTTTTTAGCTATTTTCAAATAAGACAAAACGAACCTACTGCCAAAAAAGTATTAAGAATATATGCTTGAGATAGTTTGAAGCTTACCCAGCATGAATCTGTAACTTTGGTAAATTAAACAATTTTTCCCCTTTCTAATTTCTCAGGAAGGCAGCTGACAGAGAAAATTTACCAATGAAAACTTTTATAAACTTACTAAAATTATACTTTCAAAAGAATTCAGAAATTTCAGGATGTATTTCGAAACATAAGGGTATTTCAGGATGATTTTATAAAAAATCAGGAATTTCAAAAAATATTGGGA
Source organism: Latrodectus geometricus (assembly GCA_026290005.1). NCBI lineage: Eukaryota > Metazoa > Arthropoda > Arachnida > Araneae > Theridiidae > Latrodectus > Latrodectus geometricus. The sequence goes on from JAPDSC010060344.1 coordinate 398, forward strand.
ACCCCTGATATTGTCAAAAAACAGTATAATAAAGCTATAGAACCATTCTAAACTAACCATTACACATATTTTTTTATTACTAAGATGATAACCTGATAATGAAAGACAATTTCAACATGTATTGACTTCAAAAAGCTGATTTCGGAGCTCATACTTGCATGAAATATTTCATCGAATATATATTAATCAAATACTAATGTTAATGATACCAACACAAAAATAAAGCACTGGACCTTTTTAAATCCGTTCTTGATATTACCATATCAATATGTAGCAGATAACCATAATTAATGTATTATATTTAACTCCAAGATACTAGTATGTTCTCAATTGGAGTATTTTATAAAGTAAACATAGTTCTAATAGTTTCTGTTGAATACTACCTTATTTTTTCCGTAAGTAATACGCAGTGGTGTATAATCGCTGGCAACTTTTTTGGTGCACAGTATGATTAAAAATATAATAAATTGTACAGAAAAAAACATTTATTAAAGAAAAACTCTTTGGATCCACCTCATTGCAAGGTGTGATAAACTAAGATGAAAGATTGTGATTGATCAAGATCGATAATTCCACAAAGATTCCAGTATAACTTTTTTGTTTTTAATTTCTAATAATTTTTAAAACGAGGTTAGGCATATTTTAAAAATAAAATAAATTTGATTTGTTAATAATTAAATGAAAGAAATAGATTATTTTTCACTGCTTATTGAATATATTCTTTTGTACTCTGCATGCTTTGTTTTCCACTTCATGTTAACACATTTGTTGCCATTGTTTTTCTTTGCTTTTACAATAGCTTTTAATTTAAAGTCTGCTGTGCAACTTAAAAGTTTCTGCATCCACATGACGATATATAAATTGCAATATTTTTAGAACAAAACAGCTCATGGCAAGACAAAATGGGGAAATAACATTAGCAAATTCTAACGGTACTATCTTACCAGGGAATCAAATTTGTTCTTGAAAGTAATTGGACAAAGCTGAAATAAGTTAGCCATGTCATGGCACCATCTATTATTTATTTTATGAAACATAAACAGTATTTCTTCCAAAACTTTCTTGTAAGCCAGTTAAGGTCAAGAATGTGTTTTATTAAATTATTCGTGGTGGTACATATACGCACAACAAAATTCAGAACTTTTTTTTAACACACAATCTGCTGAATACGCACAGCAAATTATTAATAAAAATCACATGCATGAATGATGATCAATTAAGATTATTAAAAAGTCCTAAATAAAGGTTTAATTTTAATGACAAAATAAATTTAATAACTATACAGAATGTCTCAAAATAAAATTCAAAATTCAGAGCAACAGGTAATTCAGACATAATATTCACAAAATTTATGAAGTCCGCAAAATTTTTTAAAAATAACTTACCCATTACAGACTGGATGCATTTCCGTGCAAGACAAGAAAGACGTCCATGATATGAGCAAAGACCCACATTATTCATTATTATATAATGTTGCCTAAAAAGAAAATAAAACATTTAAAAATAAATCGATTACTCATTAAAAAACAAATGCAGGAAAACTTGAATCTTGAAGATTTTACTTCATATAGAGAATGTTCATCACAAGTCATTCCAAACTGTATTTCATCAACCAGAAAAAGATGGCATTTCAGAAGGTCAGTGATAGATAATAGATTATAATTAATGAAACAACAATCCAAAACTAGTAAAAAGAAATTTCTAAAGAACTTAATGTTCATACGTCCTTAGTATTTCAATGTTTAAAGTTGAACATAATTCTGAGATTGAAATAATATCAAATTATTCTTTTTTATCAAAAAATATGACATCTTTCTGAGCAACAAGTTTGGTCAGTTTAAACAAAGTGAGATATTTTTTAATTATCTCAAAGTTAACATCATTTTTAATTATCATCAGCCTATTCTATTAATAAACCATTTTTAACACTTTAATAAAAATAAGATAAACAAGAATAAAATTGAATGGTTATAAAATAAAAATAAAGTTTTTGACATCATATACATTACATAGTTCTTTTAAATCATATTTTAGTAATTTATATTAATTAAAAGAAACACAGTCAAAATTTTAAACTTCTTAACTTACTGCCAAAGCATCATATGAGAGTTCATAATGGAAGATAAAGTCTTTAAAACTACAATTTTCATTACCTATTGAAAAAAATAATAAAATTCTAAAATGTGAAAGCACAAATACTACATAAGCAATTGAAACAAAATCCTAATATTATTAAATTAAAGAGATTTTATAAATCTTTTATATATTAAAATCTAAGAACAAATAATCCTAAAAAATACATGCATGAGATCACATGAAGATAAAGGTATAATAAATTTAAAATACACATAAAATAGTAACAATAAAAAATTCTATCCAACCACTTTAATTTTTAATTATTGTACTGTAATATTTTTCATTGACCCATATTGAAAATTGCTTGAAAACTCATTTTAAGGATATAACCAATAAAATATATATACTGATATGAAAATAAATATATTCTGCAGGTACAATAAATGTACATGTCAGGTACTTGCCACATCAAGAACCTGACATGCAACAAATGTGAAGCTTACACAAGAGGATGCTTAAGTTTCTAATACAAAAATTGCCTTTAAGTAATGCTACCTCACGTACAGTTGTGACGCATGTCAGAAAAATGCTTACTAATATTCTTCTGGATTTCATATTCAAATTATAGCCAAACAGAATTGTGGTTTAAAGCATTACACTATTGTTGCTTGCAGTGACCAAAATGTAAACAGCCTAGATGTAGAATCAATAAATTCAGGATTATATAGAATGCCTTGCTGGATATCAGCAGCCAGCTACCATTGATTGGTGGTGAAGAATTAACATGTTACTAACATATCCATGTGAGTAGCAATGCTACAAAATTATAACAGATTACACAGCCATGCTATGAGCCTATAAACAAGTTTATTAACAAGACAAGTTAATAAACTTGTTTATAACACAAACTAGACAACTTGTGATTCGTAAAACAAATTGGACTTGTGTAAACACAAATGGGATAATATTTGCAGCAATATGGATATTAGATCTATAATCACATAATTTCAAGAACCTTCAATGTTGCATCAACAAACCCTAATCACAGAAAAGGCATGTCATTATTTCAGACAAATGTTATTTCAGTGTGCAATATCATTGTGATCACGTACTTTAATAACATGATAGAGAGCATACATTCGATTTTGTCAAACTTATCTATCACTTGGAGTGATGGTATACCTCTTATTCACATTAACATTAATAGGACTTTTGAATTATTATATTTCAGTAGGATAATGTATGGCAGCTGCTCCAGCTAACAAATTCTCCAGAATTTTCACCAGAAGAAAATAGATAGTCAAATGGTTGCCAAGAAGCTGGCTTGTCATCATACGACTCTACAGTCTATGAGCTATACTGTTGAAGCTGTATTGGAAGTTGTGTATGCACAAGCTAATCCCTAACTCAATCTCTCAGCAAATAGCCAAGATGAAAAATATTGAAAAAGATGGTTGTTTCTCAGTATAATATATGGGAAAAATATATTCTTTGCATTTTCTTCTGGTGTAGCAATTTTTATGTTTAATATCGTCCATTAATGTTTGAAATATTTTCTGCATCACTGAAGAATTTTATTTGGCTTATACATTAAAATGTAAGACCAAAGAGTAATGTAAAGGTTCAACTAATTATATTAGCAATATTACACAGCACATTTGAAAAATAAAATGTTTAAATTGAATATTGGTATTTATTTTTTAAAAAAAATAAAAATTAACAAAGAGTACTTAAAATAAGTGACTTAAAAATTTCAAGTAGCTACAGAATAATCAAAAAGCTAATTATTCAATAATTGTACTGTAAAAAGTAATAAAAACAGCAGAAAACAGGGAGCACCAGAGGAATAACAAGTCTAGTAAAAAAAATGTACTTAGTATTTTTTCTAAAAGCTGCTTAAAAAAAGTATCACATGCAAGAAAAGTGTGAAAATTTATAGTTGAATTTTGTCTCATTTGTTAATTTTCTACTAATGTTCTAACAAAAGGAGTGGCACAAGCCACAAGAAACAATAAAAGGAAAGTGAATCTTCCATCATAGAAAGTACACATTTTTTTAATATTCATTACATCCATTAAATAGTATTTTATTACTTTGAGATTTTTATAGCACCAAACTACTGTACAAATATACACTGGTGTGTATATAATAACTTTAGCAACAGAAGGTTTTTCTGCCATAACTCTGCAAGAAATCATCTGAGAGACAAAAAATTCAGATATGAGACACATCATTTTGTACTTAAAGGATGATGAAAGCATAGTTGCACAAAAATGAATATAATGCATACAGTACGGAATCAAACAAAAATAGGCTTTATTGAACTTAAAGTACCCCTGCACAAGATCATCTGTCCAAGAGGAACAATAACAAACAGATGTTCCTTAGTATGGGATATCCTTACTGCAATGGTTGCTTGGCACCGTCTCCCCATACTCAGTACTAGATTGTATGGCAGTTCTTGAAGTAAGAATGCCCATTTTCAATCAGCATCTATTTCAGTTGCTGTGTGTTCCCCAGGGGATGCAATTGGGATGTAATGTGTCTTCCCATACATGTTCTATGGGATTTAAATCAGGAGAATAAGCTGGCCAATCCATTCAGGCTATATCTTCACTTTCCAGTAGCTGCTGAACAGCATGAGTCTGATGTGGTTGTGCATTGTCATCCGTAAAAATTAAATCTGCTCCAATGGCACCTCGGAACAGACGCACATGGGGAAGGATTACCACCTGACAATAGTGATCTCTGGTTACAGAACCTCTGTCGAAAACGTGGAGCGCAGTCCGCCCATTCAGCATAATGCCTCCGCAGTTGAGAACTCCAGGACCACCATAATGGTCTCTTTCCGTTATGTTACAGGGATGAAACCGTGTCCCAACCTCTCTCCAAATCAACTGGCATTGAGAATCGCTTGTGGCACTGAAATCACTCTCACCTGGGAAGAGGATGCGACTCCATTGATCAGATGTCCAGTTTTTGTGCTCTTTGTACCACACTAAATGGTGCTGCCGATGCTGTCAACGGAATGCAGTGTTCGGGAGGGCAGGCGAATAGGCCACCTTTGTGAAGGCGTACGGCCACAGTAAACTGCGACATTTGTCGCCCCATTGTTGTACACAGTTTCTGAGTGCTTGCGCTTGGTGACTGGTTTCAGGTTTTTTCCCCCTGCAGGACGATATAACGGTCATCCACTGCAGTTGTTTTTTGGGGCGGCCAACACCAACCTTTTGAACAACTGTACCTGTGGTTCTGAAGGCTTTCCAAGTGCGCGAAACAACACTTTTGTTGATTCCGAACTCTTCAGCTACACTGGTCACACTACGCCCTTTCTCCAGTTTTCCAATCACTCTTCCACGTGTGAAGTCGTCCAGGTGATTTCTTTTAGCCATATTTCATGGACACACTCACTTGCACTTGAAACGAAAGTCTTTAATTGCTCCTCTGCCCTTCCTTTTATTGTAAGCTTGAACTGTGCACACCTACCACACGTGTTTTGTATACACTCACGTCACCTCTGACATTTTGCCACTGATATTTGCATACGCATGACTTTTCTACTGAATTACGTGTTCATGGCACTGATCACAATAACTCCTTTTATGCAATTCCATGGCTATCTACTTAAAATTTACATTGTTGCTTAAATTTTGCACACTAATGTATTTATAAACCATAAAAATATTTTCAAACCTTCAAAATTTTAGGGTAGTTATGAATAAATTAACAATTTACCTATGCCAAATTTTAATATAGATTTAAAGCGCGTTTTATCCTGACAGAACAGACAGCACCATTTAGAAATTGAGATCATTAATGGTCTTCAACTGGCTAACTGCTTCCATGTCAAAAAATGAAGATTTTACTTTTTATTAAATATTTAATGAATAGTAATAAAATTTGGATTTTTTAAATAAGTTCAATTTAAGTTAAACGTCAATTTATATCTAACACTATTATATCATAATATACGATATAAATAAAATATCCAGTTAAAATAATTTTAAATCCTATCATCATAGTTTAATGCAAAAATTTTACAAAGCTGTTTATTAATTTTTGGTAAAGTATTTGTAAATCTACCAATTTTAAACATGAAAACTACACATGGAATTATGATTGAAAAATTGCATATAGAATTTAAATTTTAATGATTTTTTTTTTTCATTAACAAAACAAAATAATTTTTAAAATTATTAATAGTTTAATATATTTATAGATTATATAATATCTTTAATCTAATCAAGCTTTAATAACCACATTGAATTAGTTATAAATTTAACACGTTAGTTTAAAAATGTATAAAAATAAAAGTACTGTTCCTCTTATGCAACAATGCAGAGGTGCCACATATCTGACAAGCTAAAGAAGAAAAAGAAGAAGATTGTTCCTCTTAATAAAAAAATAATTCTAAATTTTATAAGTCAAATTAAAAAATATTAAATTAACATCCAGTAAATAGTATTATTTTTACATGATTAATATAAAAATATTTACAAAAAGTAATAAATAAAAGCTTACTGATCACAAAATTAAGACTAAATAAATTTAAAACATTGATTCTTTTAATTAAATGCATTGACTATGTTGTTGTTGTTAATGACACTTGGCAACACCAAGCCCACTCGTCAGAGAGACTAGTCAAATGAAGTCAGAGAGGGAGGGTCTTCTTTTTTTTTTTTATAGAGCATCCTCAAACAAAGGTGAAAGTACGACTTTTGGCTCATAGATGGCAACTAAGCCGGGATTCTAACTCACCACCGTTTGGTAACGAGAATGATACCCTAACCAACCAGGCCATGCATTGACTATAAGATACGGAACATTTTTTACTCTAAAATATTACAAAATTTTAAATAATTTATATTAAGTTTAAAATTAACTGCTTATAAATAAGAAAAACCTATGATTACTTTTTTAATTTTAAATTATATATTTTTGGCATTAACAGAAATAAGCAAACTATAAAATATTCTTACACAGTTTTGTTTGTTATACACTGCTTATTTACAAAGTCAAATTTAATTATAAACTTAAAATTTGTAATATGAAATAATTATTACATATAGCAATGTAATAAGAAATATTAGCCATGAAGTTAAATGTACACTAATACACATCTTCCATATCTTTTATAAATTTTTAGTTACTTTTAAAAATAAAGAATAAGTAGTAATTAATGATTTCTCATTTTTGCCAAAGATAAAATTGAATTTTAAATTTTTATACAAAGATTCAATTTTATTGTATTTGAAATTAAAATACGAAAAAAATTCTAATTTGGTTGTAATAGTGTGTCAAGCATTTTCATTATATAATAAAACTGCTAAATATTTATATGGTCCAGCATGAACATTTTATGCAATTGATGCATTTTGAGTTTTAAATTTCAAATGTGAAATGTAATCTTACAAAGTTTCATCATGGTAGAAAATTCAAGTATACACACGGTTGTTTAATATTTAATTTATACATAAAATCTACATCTTTAATACTCACAAACAAATTTTCTTCTTTTAATTCCAAAATATCAACCAATTCTACAACAATGTTTCCATGTAAAAAGCAATATGGTGGACAGTCAAAATTTTGAGCTAGATATATCAAAAAACGATTTATTTTTACATGTTGTAAAACTTTAAATATAAGTTTTACAAAAAATAATTTTTTCACAAGTAATAATACACAACATGAAAAGGTATATAAAACGAACAACATTCAAAATGAATAATAAATACATGTTGTGATAATAAAAATACAATTTTCTATATAATTATTATAGAAATAATTAAATTTCATGTATTATAAAAAATAAATAATGTTTTAATATAATATCTATGCATATCAAGATAGAATGCACCTCTTATAAAAAAAAAAGTGAAAATTTAATTTTAATTAGAGACGATTAAAATGTGAACTTAACCAAAGGTAGGTTTCTTATAATTAGTTAATGATTCTTATTTTAATAGGTATAAAAACTAATTTAAAAATGCATTCACAAGTTTTTCATCATTTGAGAATTTAAGAAAAAAATTTAATAGCCAAAATCATAAGACTAACATGAGAAATCAATGTGAATTATTATAAAATGTAATAATTTATATAGAATTATTAATTTTATGTCAATTATTACATCTTGTAAGTTTTAAAAAAACTTAGTTTACATTTTATTGTGATATGCAACATCAAATACTCAAATGTCGTCAACTCTTAATAAGTAAAATCTGTTAAAAATTATATAAACAATTCAAAAGTTAAATGACAACACTGAAATAGAGCTCAACTTTATGAAAAAAATATTTTTGTTTTCACAAAATTCCCATTGATTAAATTTCCAATAAGCAAAACATTTACCTAAAAAGGAAATTGCTCTAAGCCTTGTTTCAATACACATTAATCTTTTAGAATAGTTTTGAAAATTATGAGCTAATCTGAAACGGGAACACAGCAGTACCTAAAATAAATAATGAAATAAGTTTTACAAATTAAAAAAAAAAAAAAAAAAATAGAAAATAAAATAAATAATAAGATAAATTTAATTTTTAAAATAAGAGAATTTAAAAAGTTAATTAATAAAGCAAACAAATTATGAATATGGCATTTTATGTTTTATTAATTTGAGAAAAATAATAAAATAAAAAATAGCAATGCCTACATTAATTTAGTAACTTTATATCAAATGCATACCATAAAATAAAAAAATACTAATGCAGATAGTACTAAATTTTTGCATAAATATCAACATACACAAATCAGTCCAGCATTATTTTAATTGTAAAGTTATAAGTTCATAATTTAATCATTTCAGTAATATGAATGTGTAGTTATTATTGTACTTAATTAAAAATAATAGTAATAAGATTAGGAATGATTTTTATTTTTCATAATTTTAACAACTAAGAGTTTAATAAACTCTTTTATGGTTCCCAAGCCATCTTATCAAGCATCAATTTGAAAATTAATTAACAAACAAACTGCAAATTAAGATTTTATTTGCAACATACTTCAAATTAAGGTTAATTAAATTCCAAACTATATATACAACTAACAAGATGAAAAGTCCAACAATGTTTATAATGCAGTTTACTTCACATGACTATAAAAATAATATTATTACAATCAAAATAATAAATTTTTATTTTACAATTTTTATTCTAATTTTTTTTATCCATTTAAACTACATCAATTAGATAACTAAAACATGAAAATCTAAGATTCTGATGAAGTAAAAAATAATTAAATATCTGTATAAAAGTTCTTAAAACAGTCTTTCTCAGTATTAAGCACATTATACTTGATTTTTTATCCTCTTAGTTTTTAGATGAGTAATAAGATTCCTGTTTATTTCCAGACAGAACTGACAAGTTTTTTTAGATGAAAATTAGTCCCTTTAAATTTCATATCAAAAACTTTTTCAAAAGTTTAAAAATATTTTTATGTGAAGTATAAATTGCATAATTAAAAAAAGAAATTAATTTTAAATAAAAAGGAAATAAGATATGCTGTTGCATTTCTAGAAATAAGATATACTGTTGCATGTTATTAATAAAAAAATTATTCATAAAAATATAAAGAATGAATATTTCACCTTGTAAAAAAATAATACAATTTATTTTGTGTTAGTAAAGCAATTGAATTAATATAATATTGCTTATTTATTTTTTATAACATTATAATTTTAATTTAACAAAAAAAAAACAAGAATGATATTTCAGCAAATCTACAAAATTCAAATAAAAAAGAAAGAAAAAATGAATTAACTATTAAAAATTTGAGTAAGACTACATTTTAATGTATGTCAGCTCATGATGATTATTTTAATTAACTAATGGAAGTTTAAAGCAGTTTTTGAAATCAAAATCCCAAACTTGTTTCTAAACAAAGCAACAACTTTTTTATATTTTAAATAAATAAAAGAATATTTACTGCCATATCCTCTGGAATAGAATAATCACGAACAAGATTTTCCATGAAATTATCAACACTTTCTTCGGGAATCTACTTAAAAATATTAATAAGACAAACTAAGCAAAAATATTAAAAATAATAAATAAATTTGAAATATAAAATGCAATAATAACTCAAGTATTTTTTTTTCAATATAATTATTTTATATAGTAAAAGTATGACATAATATGAATAAAAAATTATCTAAATAATGAACTTATTTGAATTTTTTCATTTTAAAATAGATATGTTCAATAAAAACAGAATCAGTATTTGTAAAAAGCTAAAATCATTAAAATTGTAATTAATTATTTAAAAAGTTTCAGTGTCGTCTTTCAAAAATTTGTAATATTACTAATCCAAGTATTCACTAAATAGAATTTCCCGTATCCTTGTTTCTGATTAAATACAAAGATACAAGTTTGCAAGATCTTGTATCGCTGTATTTAATCGGAAAATTAAAATAATGAATTGAACAATACACCATACATATTGGCAATTTTAATAGATTTTGATATTTTAGCCAGTAAGGAGCTGAACCGTAAAATGAAGTTTTCAATCAAGATTATAAAAGTATTAATAAAGCCTTAAATTACATGAAAATAAAAATTATGCTTTATATAAAGCATTTTTTTATAATCAAAAATACTTAAAAAAGATATATAACATTGCTATGATATTAAAAAAGAAAAAAACAAATATATACAATACATATACTTTGGTAAATATTTCATATTTTTAGTTAAATTTTTAATTAAACAAGTTATATTAAATATTCATAACAAATAAAATGTTACATTACCAAATGTACATCATCAACATGAATTGTGATTGTATTACTTTTGTTGGAATGTGACCCATGATCTTCACTATTTTCATCATGATATTCAAAATGCAAAATAGATGCACTTGCAGGATAAGTCTAAAGTAAATGAGAAGAAATTACAAATAGAGTAATATGCACAATCTAATAATTTTTAACTAACATATTGAAATATATAAAACTCTTCTTACAATTATGTATATGTCATTTAAAGACAAATATCACTACATTCTATACATAACAATATTAAATTATTAATGTGAATAAAATAAAAATTTAATGCCTTTTATCTGTTAACTTCTTCAAAATCAATTAGATCTTGTTGTTGTTTAATGGTCATTTCTTGAACACAAAGGATAATTAGATCTTTAAGGAATAACTAGTTTTAAGTGGATATTGAATTGAACTATAAACATCCAATACTAAAGGGATTTGTGAACGCACAAATTGTAAATTCAAAAATTAGCAGAGCTAACCACTTAACTATCAAAATTCAACACAAAAGCATTAATAAAAGATAGATTTCTTTTTAAGTGATCAAATTTTTAAATGAAGACAATTTTACAGTATATCTAATGCAACTTTACAAAAGTACAGCTTTTGGGTTATTTTAGTTTATATATATATATATATATATATATATATATATATATATATATATAT
>JAPDSC010060346.1:0-10556 GCA_026290005.1 Latrodectus geometricus
TATATATATATATATATATATATATACAAGCACTTAAAGAATTTTTATTAGTGATTTTTTTATTTAGATAAAATATTGACTATTCTTGATTTCCTTGTAATTTATAATAACAATTAACATTTTACTTTTACATAAGTTTGATTTGAAACTGGAAAGGCATACGTTTCAACGTATACCAATGAAACATTTATTCAAACGAAACGTTCTGTCCTATTGCTTATTCCATCAAACAAAACATGTCTGATTGATAAACAATAGAAGAGAAGGTTTGAAAGTTTGAAATGTAATTTGGAAATTCCTCAGTGTGAACTTTGATAGCAATAAAATGTTTATCTTAAACATTAAGAGTAAATATGTAATCCAATTTTTAAAATTATGCATTTAAAATGCTAGTTAATTACTTTCGGGGATATCATATTTAAATAAATATATATATTCTGGAATATATTTTGAATAAAGGGAACCTTTTCAAAACACAAGGTGCATATCTGAAATGTAGCATAGAAACATACATATTAAAGAGCTACGAAAAATCGAAGCTTTTCAAAGATACCTTTACATGACATTTTCTTCTATATATAAAACTTTCTTCTGCATTACTTTTAAAAATATTGACATAATATTTCTCTTAAAACATAATGTCTTACTTTAATACACTATTAGATATACCCCTAAAGTAATCATGATGTTAGTTATGATTGAAGATACTGGTTATGTATAAATTAAAGGATACGATCATTTTTAAATAGATTTATAACCCGTATCTTACAGAAATCATGAGTTATTAGAAATACAAATATGCTTAGAAAAGTCAATTAATCTATTTATTTTAAAACTGTAGTATTTCATATTAAAATTTTAATTCATGCGTTTATATATGTATTTATTTAGATTTGAATATTTTGAAATTTCAATCATTCACATAAATTTTCAGACAATGTAATATAATAACAAGAAAGAAAGAATGAAATGAATTAAAACTTTTCTTGAGTGAAAAGAATAAAGGGAAAAATATCTGAGATTTTTTTGCAGATTGTTGTCATATAAATTAAATTCATGCTGAAAAAAAAATTAATCGATAATGCTTGAAAAAACACATAATTGGAAAATGAATTTTTTTAATTGTTAAGGAATACTTATAATTAATGCATTTGAGTAGTAGTACAATAGTAAAATCTAAAGAGTATTACATTTAATAAAGAAGTAAAGTTCTTGAATTAATGAATATATTATACTCTGAGAGTCAGTTCGCGCGTTACGAACAATAACGATTATTCAAATTTGTTAGCTTTGCAAATGTTCCATTTGGTCCACAGGTAACCATTTTGTAGCTAGTACCTATATGAACGCTTAACAACCTAGTAGTGTTTTTTTCATCATGATAGTGGACACAAAAGATCTGAAATACTTTGAGCTTGGTATAACTGGTGTTGGTCGAGTTGGACTGAGTACTAATGTCAGATTTTCCCCGGATAATCATTTCAATTGTTTTACAGGACTGAATAAAAACCATCTAGAGAAAAAAATGTGGTAGAGAATAAAAATATCAATGACCCAATGGATAAGCGTAGAAAAGGAATGCTGTTGGTGAAAAGAAAAAACGTTTTGATTCATCAAATAACCTTGGATACCTGGCTACACCAAAATAATATACCTGAAAGTGTAACTCACCTTTAAATGGTAAAGATAGGCTACAACAAGTGATGGCTAGTTTGGAAAGCTTCAATTTTGACTGAAAACTGCAGAAATAATTTCAAGTTATCGTGATCATCAACAATAAACAGTCAACATCTTTAAGACTATTTTGGTTGGATGAATCTCATTTCCTTTTATATCTTACAGAGGAGCAACGTCGAATAAAGGAACAACAACAGAATCGATGTACTCTACCAATTAAGTTTTAGGTACGGAAGTGTTTTGCAAATAGATACTTGCTCCAACGATATAGGTAGAACGACATCTTTGTTATCAAGACATAACATAAAACCGTAAAGGTTCTTCTTTCACAGATACTATGTTTTCATCCTAAGAAAGACACTTCTATCTGGACAGTGCTTCATATAGCGACGCTCGTATAGCTATGGAGTGATTCCAAGAGAATGATAGTGAATTCAATTTGTTTCTCTGGCTACTACAGTTCACAGATTTCAGCTCAATAGAACATCTTTGGGGGGGGGGAGACGGAATGAATACTTTAATCCAGGTGCTCATCATCAAATTCGATTTAGCAATCTTTCTCTTTATCAATGTCATTCATGAAAACTTGGTTGTTTTAGCAACTGATTTGTATAACAATTTTTAATTAGTTTTTTAATGATATTAATGGTAAATTCTAAATCAAAAATTCTGAAATAATTTTGTTATTGTTTACAAAACACTTTTTTAAAGAAATGATTATTTTTACTCACAAAACTTTTATATTTATGTTCCTTGCATGCATATTTTATAAAGAATTTCATGAATATATAAATGTAATTTTAATACCCAATAAAATTTCAAATCACAGACTTTTTAATCTATACATACTATTCTTTAAACACTAATTTACAGTGACAGTATTTATTTAAAATGCCTTTATGAAACTTGATATAGTTAAATATTTTTTCTTAAGTAAAAATGTTTTAAAATTCCTTAAGTTGTGCTCAAATGACTTGAAAATTTTGATTTTTAAAAAAGCAAAAAATTATTTAACATTTATCACACATCTATTTTGGATAAATAAATTACATCTATGAATAATTATTTATTAGATGCTGTTTGTAGCAGTGTAATAATAATAAAATGTAAATTTTTTCACAACTAAATGGAAGTTAAATATCTGAAAAGAAACATTAAAAGATTTTAGATGACACTAAGACTAATAATAGTCATTAGAATAAAATGTTTTGATTAATACTTTCCTCTTTATTATTTATACTCAATATTATTTTTTAAAATTAGCAAACATTTTTTTAGAGAAAAATTTTTTACATTCTCCAGAATTGAAATGAGGGGGAAAATAGATGAAAATGTGTCACTTCACTTAGTTTTAATATATATTGAACGAAAGAAATTACGAGCTATTTGTCTTTCGAAGTAAACAAAGTATCTGAACCAAGCTAAATTGGTAATATTTCTTCTCCGAATGAAACCAATTAGATACTTTCGCATTCTTGGTTGATTTCTTTCCAGGGACAGCACATTTTATGAGCTTAGAACAATAATGAATACACGATTGGCCAAAGTTAATATACCAGCAATTACAAATCTGATTAATTTTATAGACTAAGAGTATATGATGTAATATATATATATTTATATATATATTACATTATATACTCACATATATATATATATATACTTATTTATTATTATTTTACAGTTTGAATGATTAAAATTGCTTAGCATCTAATGTTGGGACTAATAAAAACGAAAAATATAATAAAAATATAATAAAAGAAGTTTAAAAACTATCAATTCAAAAGTGTTTATTTCTCCTTTTAAAATAATATCTTTATTCTGATTGGTTAAATTAACTTGTTTCAAATACACGTTGTTAGAGTTTTATTAATATTGTCATTAACATTTAAAAATCCCCAACCTTTAATTTACTTGAAAGCTTTTCAGCAACAAAAAAATTTTTTTATAAAAACAAAACAAAGTAAACAATTCATAGATCATTCTAAACTATCATGAGTTTGGAATGATTTGTGTTTTAGTTTTGATTACTTTTTTAATTTGAAATTTTCTTTTATCATAAAGAATGGAAAATATTTTAAAATTTACCAATAATTTCCCTGAAATAAAAACATCATATTTTATTTAAAATTTTAGAATCGGTAGATTATAATGTAAATGTAAATTCCCTTATATTTAACATGATCCAGAATTACATATTGAAAAATATTTTTAAAATGATTTCTTTGAATGTGATTTCCAATTTTCGAATTAGTTTACAAATAAAAACAATTTCAATACCCCAAGCAGCAAATCTATATAAGTCTAACTCATCACAATTTTCTATTATAAATGAATCTAGCTATTTTAATTTTTATTAATTATAATTTTTTAACAGAATTGAAATAAATTTTATCCCATCACTTAAAAAAGTAGAAAACAAGTTTGTTAGTACTTTTAAGCATATCAAATCTGCAAATTTTTCGTTAGCATTTTCTAAGGTTTAACGAAATTTAAATAATAAATTATATGATCAATATGTCTTAAAAACTATAATATTAGAAGGACGAAAAATTTTTATGTTTATTTACTTACAAATATTTGCGATCTTAACTCAAGGTTTACTTTTCATCCATATACAAACAAGGAAAAAGATTGAAATTCCAAAACTGCAATAAATTTCTTCAATGAGTAAGATGTTGAAATGACATTTTTTAAGCCAATTTAGAATTGGTAATAAAATTTAATACTCTATCTAGACAATGTTTAATTTATAAAAAAAAAATTTTGAATTTTCTTACGAACAAGTTAAAGTTTCACATTTTTAAATATAGAGACTTAAATTAAAAATCTTACGAATTTCTCAGTGTAATAAACTTAAAATTTAAAATTATTTATAAGCATCGTAGGTTAAAGGCATTGAAATAAAACTCTGTTAAAATGACTGGAAAATGTATTTTATTTTATAATTTAAATATAAATAAGCATTCTTATAAATTAATAAGCATTCAAAATAGTTATAAAATATTTTTTTTAATTACTAAGATTTTTAATTAAATGAATTTAGTTTTTGAAAATGAAAGCATAGTTGTGTTATATTTTGATATAATATAAAAGGAAGAGAGCCCTACCCAAAATTGTAAGAGTAAGTAAGCAGTAATAACTTTAAGGATACTAAGTTCAAATAAAGCTTTAGTGTGTTTTAATACCTAAATATAACACACATTTATATAAATTCATGATAATTATATAATTAATATAATAATTTATATAAATTTATATATTTAATTTTAATACAGAAATTTATATCATTGTACAATACATGCCGCAATGCCTTGCTGTATGACCAGCTATCCTTTTTTTTGTTTCAATGAGAAATGAAGGAAGGAAGAAAAGCGTATTATCGCAAGATGCTTTCGATTTTTACAAACAAATAGCGATCAAACTTTCCATTTAACAGGTTTGTAAATTCAATTCCTGCATAGGATATGTGTTTGAGATGGTTTAGAATCTGTTTTAAACTATTAGTAACGATCAAATTAAATCCATATGGTAAATGTGAATATAGTCTAAAAATTTCATAGAAATTATTCGAATATGAATGAACATTCACATTTCGCTTATTTCTGTATTCATATGTAGAATTAATAAATTGATAATTCAAGTATATTTACATTATTTTATTTAATGTATAGAATTTGTACAATAAACTATAAATTAAGAATAAAATAATTATGCATGCAATTAGATATTTTTGTACTTTTAGAAAACGATCTTTATCTAATGCGAAAAAATGCAATCTGAATAGTTACAAATTGCAATCTATTAACATGAGTTAGATAATCCTAGAGTTAAATTCAAAAATTTGTATTTTTGTCTCAAATTTTAATTATTGATATTTTTAATGAATTGAATTTCATTTTATTGATTTCATTTAAGCCAGAAACATAACAATTGCACAAAATCAATTGATCCAAAAATATATTCTTTTCTTTTCATTGTTAGTACCGAAGAAAATATGCAAAAAATCTTAAAATGAGAAAAAATTTTTAAAAAAAAAATTTGAAAT
Organism: Latrodectus geometricus; assembly: GCA_026290005.1. Taxonomy (NCBI): domain Eukaryota; kingdom Metazoa; phylum Arthropoda; class Arachnida; order Araneae; family Theridiidae; genus Latrodectus; species Latrodectus geometricus. The sequence goes on from JAPDSC010060346.1 coordinate 5,726, forward strand.
TATTAATTAATTCCTAATTTTTTTCAAATATTTGGAGAGCTTATTAGCGAAAAAAGTACTCTTAAGTAAGTTGTTTTTTTATTTAACGCATCAAATTATGTTTATGTATATATAATATATCGCTAAGAATTTACAAATCATCTTCGTGAGGAAGTAAATATATCAATTTTGTCACATAAGTTCATGAAAGCTTGATGTTTTTCTTTTGATCCAATAAAAATTTTACTTAGAAATAGACATGTTCGAATATCACAATGATTAATTGAATAAAATTCAGTCTAAAATATCATATGTCTTTGTATTGGTCTTACATATGCTGTAGAAATTTGTCAATGTTGCTCATTTATAAAAAAACCCAAGTATATTTACAATCTTTAACATGGATCATATAGTGTTGTAACTATATGCTATAATAATTACATTATACCTATAATAGATATCTACATTAGTTTTTTACTAAAATAATCAACTTACACTTTAAATATTGTCATGCTACAGACATGAAATTTATAATTATAAGTAATAAATTAATAATACAAAAAAGTGATTGTACTAAAAATTTTATTTTGTCTAAAGTAAACAATCTTCTGTTTATTATGCAGTCGCAAGAAAGAAACTGTATTATTGAAACGATCATATAATATATTTTTAAAATAATACTTTTTGTTCCTTATAATCTTTTAGTCCATATAGTCTTTTTATTATATTGGGAGTTACTAACTTCCATAATAATAAAAATAGAAAATAATTTATATACACTACTGGCCATTAAAATTGCTACACCAAGAAGGCGACATGCTACAGACGTGAAATTTATACGAAAGGAAGAAGGTGCTGTGATATACAAATGATTAGCTTTTCAGCGCATTCAGACAAAATAGGCGCCAGTAGCGACACCTACATTGTGTTTAAATGATAAAATTGTTCAGCCGGTTCCTCATACACAAATTGCATTTGAACGTTGTTGCCTGGTGAAACGTTGTTGTGATGCCTCATGTAAGAAGGAGAAATGCTTACCAGCACGTTTTTGACTTTGATAAAGGTCGAATTGTAGCGTACCGGGATTGCGGTTTATCTTATCGAATTATTGCTGCTCACGTCGGTCAAGATCTAATGACTGTTATCAGAATATGGAATCGATGGGTTCAGGACGGTAATACGGAACGCCATGCGGGATCTCAACGGCCACCTATCACTAGCAGCCGAGAAGACTGGCATATTATCCGCATGGCCGTAATAGATCGTGCAACCACGTCACGAGTTGTGAGTCTAGAAACGGGGTCGTTTGGAAGACAACAAGTGTCTGCACCAACAGTTCAACGACGTTTGCAGCAGCATTGACTCTCAGCTGCTCGGAGACCATGGCTGCGGCTTCCCTTGACGCTGCGTCATAGACAAAAGCGCCTTCAATGGTGTGATCAACGACGAACCTATGCCCACGAATAGCCAGACGTCATCTTTTCAGGTGAATCCAGGTTATGTGTACAGCACCATGATAGTCGCATCCGTGTTTGGCGGCATCGTGGTGAACGCACACTGGCAGCATACATTCGTCATTGTCATACTGGTCCATCACCTGGCGTGATGGTATGGGGTGCCATTGGATACACGTCTCGGTCACCTCTTGTTCGCATTGACGGTGATTTGAACAGTGCACATTATATTTCTAGAGTGTTACGACCCGTGGCTCTACCCTTTATTCGAGCCCTGTGAAACCATGCGTTTCAGCAGGATAATGCCCGACCGCATGTTGCCGGTATTAAACGGACCTTTCTTGATACGGAATGTTCGGCTGTTGCCCTGGCCAGCACGTTCTCCACATCTTTCACCAATAGAAAACGTCTGGTCAATGGTTCCCGAGCGACTGGCTCGTCAGCAAACGCCAGTCACTGCGGTTGATGAACTGTGGCATCGTGTTGAAGCTGCATGGGCATCTGTACCAGTACATGCATTCCAAAATCTGTTTGACTCAATGCTTAGGCGTATAACTACTGTTATTACTGCCTGAGTTGGTTGTTCTGGATACTGATTTCTCAGGATCTATCCAGCCAAATATTTTGAAAATTTAATCACTTTTTATTTCGAGTATAATATATTTGTCCAATAAATATCATTTTGTTATCTGCATTGTCAATTGGTGTAGCAATTTTAATGGCCAGTAGTGTATTTTAAAGAGATATATCATTATTGTTATATTAGCAAAAAATATTATAGATCAAAAAGGTTTTTCTCTATAGCCATTTTTTAATAATAATATCTCAATTATTATTGAATTTTTATTAATTACATTTAAATCTTTCGATAAACATTCAAGCTGAGACAAAAGTAGAGTTTCTCAATTCAAAATGCAAAAATATTATTTTTTATACATTTATGCATCATTTTACATTTAGAAATGGGGATAAGCTTAAAAATGTCACATTTGTTTGAAATAAATATAAAAAATAGTTTTTTAAGCAATGATAGAGAAAGCTTTTTTTTAAGTTTTCCAAGAAAATCTTGTCATACTTTTTTCATATCAAAAAAATGTCAGACTTTTTTGAAAACATGAAACTTATTTGATCTCTTGTCTGCAGCATACCCCGTAATATATATTACATAAACGTATATGTTTTTCGAAAGTAAATAAATATTTATTGAAAACGATTTACTGACGACAGCAGCTGTGTAAAAATATAATGCATGAGTTCTTAGTTCTTCACAAAATTTTATGTTTTTTACATTATAAAACATTTTTAAATAATACTATTATTATATAAAAATAATCTAATAATATATTCATGCATAAATTTATTTATACACTTCTGAAGCATTTAAAACGGTTGCTTCTCTATTTACAGTTGAACTAAATATATTCTTAGCACGGAATTAATATCTGCTTACTTAAAAGGATGACTAAATATCAACATCTAGAAGCAAATCATCGATAAATGTATGTCAACAACCAATTTCTCAAGAATAATTAAAACGCAAATCCCTTTTTATATATAGTAATAATATTCAATATTTTAAATAATAAGAATGAAAATTCAGCAACCAAAATACTATGAAATACTCAATAAATTAGTAGTGCCATTCAAGTATGGTATATTTCTAATTTATTAAGTACGTTTTATAACGATTATTAAATATGTTGTATTTCAGATTTATACTGCTGACATTTCAATATTACATCCGCAACCACATGGCAAAATGTATAATTGCGGTAAGCAAAATGAAATTATTTGTTTAGCTGTATTATCAATCTCGCAAAACAAAATTTCATTAAATATAAACTAGTTCAAGAATTTCTTTAATTATAACAAGATAAATAAAATTGAAATTCTTTCAGTTTCATCATGTTAAGCAAAAATAAAAAACTTACAAAATATGCTAGGAATTATAATTTATAGATTATTTGCAATAAAATAAAAAAACAATATGATTTAGAATATTAAAAATTACTGTTAACTAGCTATGATAAATTTTTAGTTAAGAATAATAACTGCAGAAATTAAAATTGTTTGTATTATTTGGTACAATTTTTTTTTCAAAATATCCTGAATTTTTCTGAATTCTTATTGTTATTATATATGATTATTTTGTTTGAAGTTTGTTTGTAGTTTAATTTAAATTGTTTGTTGCTCAACTGTCATTTTTGAACACAGCTAATGAGACTAAATTTTACAATTTAAAGAAAATCCAAACCAACACAAATCAAGGTGGGAATCCACGAACATTTAAATTTATTTCGAATATAATTTCTTTTTATTTGAAATTTTGTTTTGATTTTGCTATAATTTAAATAATATTTCAAATTAAATAAGTCTATATCCGAGCTTAATCTTAAATCATAGAAAAGTTTTTTTTCCTTAATGAATAAAATTTGCACTATTTTTCATTACTAATTTACATCTTTAAAGATTGGGTTTTTCAAGAAGTTTGAAGAATATCTTTTATACCAAGTTATGTAACATTTCTCTCTGCATGCAAAAATAATAGTTCAGATACATGATGATGCAACAAAAAACTTGTGGATGAATGAGACTTCAGCAATTATATAGTGCCAAAAGCACATGCATCCGAAGTTATACTTTCCAAATTATTTTTTGAGGTAAATTTTATTAACATATTTCATGACATATATGTAAAACTGTTTTGGGAAACAGCCCGATATCTTTTAAACACTTGTTAATAAAGTGGCACAGGTTTCAAAATTTTGGGTTTGTAACATCTACTTTTTATTTGAGACACAATACTTATAGGGAAAAATTTAATGTTTTATTAATTATATCTGAGCCACACAAAATGTCATTAAATAGAAAAAAATTATAAAAAAGAGCTTGAAATTATAGTGCAATTTTCTTTTTCACATCTGAATCTTTATTATATCTTAGTCTCTTTTTTAGAGTGAATGTTTTCTTTATTTTCATGATTACACAATAGCAGTTAAGATAAATTCGATATATTTATATGAATCAAATTTCATGTCTGCAAAATTTTGGAGATATTATGAGATATTGGATATTGGAGATATTATGAGATATTGGATATTGCAGATATTATGAGGACTATTTTAATTCTTAAACACAATTATCACTCTAAAATATAATTATAAACTTTTCCAAGGAAAACTACTGTCTTGCCATATTTATTTCCTGAATGTAACTAGAAAGAAATACGCTCTTTTTTAAAATATTTTTTATTCTAAGAGTCTTATGTTTAACATGTGATGATACTTTATACCTGTTTGCTTATGTATATGTTTAAAGCTAGGCGTTTATTTATTTCTAATTTTATTCTTTAAAGCCTATCAATGCAACTTTTCTATATTTACCTATATGTATTTTAT
>JAPDSC010060352.1:11491-28646 GCA_026290005.1 Latrodectus geometricus
ATATATATATATATATATATATATATATATATATATATATATATATAATAGAAATGGTTACCATTCTTCAAATAAGCTATATTTTAAACTTTTTTATTTATTTTTTTATGATCCTTTTTTTACTGATTCAGTATAACTGAAGAATCTTTAAGAAATAGGATCATCAAATTTTGAACGAATGCTGTTTCCGGAAGCAAATTAAAAATAGTATTGGAGAATGAAATTCTTTAAATAAATTTGTACAAATGAATTGCGTAATCAAATGATATGAGTGTGATTGATAGATGATTATCATGTGATTACAGCTCAGCAAGTTTAAACCATAATCAATAAAAGTGACCTTGACTCGCAGATAAAATTATTGAGGTATTTCAGCATATATACTCTTTTTAGAAAAAATCCATAAATAATGATCGAGAAGGTAATTCAGAAAATGATTTTAATGAACCAAAAAGGTAATTTTTTAAGGCTGAGTATTTTGCAACACATATCATTAAACTAGATCTCATTCATTTTTATATTCTGTAATTAAGAATTTTTTGTAAGAATTGGCAAAAATGAGTAACTTAAATTTTATACAAATGTAAGCGAAACAATTTTATATTATGAAACTTAACAAAACAAAGATTTAAAGGCTAACAATAAAGTTAGCAACTTTTTCAATTTTTTCTGCTTGACGTTTATTAAATTTTAAATAATAACCTAGAAATTCCATTAAAATACTTAATCTTCCAAATTTTAGATCTAACTTTTATTATACAAATTCTCCCATTAAACGCTTTATATAATAAATCAAAATTGGCATTCTATATGCTAAATTTGTTAGTTGGCATTAAAACGTGTGCTGGTGATGATGCTACACTTCTTTCCAGCAAATTCTTTTTCTTTACATGAAACCATCAGTAGAATAGCTGGCGTATATTTTTTCAACTTATTTGAATTTTCTTATTTCAAAGTAGGCATATATATTTTATTTCCAAATATGTGTAAAACAATTATTCTTCATCTTATTTCAAACATATTATTATACCATGAAATAATTGCTTTTAAGCTTTTATTAGTTACACTGATTATCATAAATTAAGGAAAAATTACAAAAATGACGATAACGCAAAAAGTTATGCGTGGAATTTAATGAAAATTATTATGCAACACAAAGGAAGGTACAAAATAGCATTAAAAGAAATCCCCAGGCAATTATGAAGTTACAAAAATAAACAAATGTATTCGATGAACAAGCGAGAACTGTAAGTTTGGTACAGGAAAAGTACCTTTAATATGGGGTATGATCCCCCCGAGAAGCAATACAGCTCATGCAGCGATGTGTGATGCCATCAATTATGCTGTCTATTAATTGTATAGGAAGTACGAGCCATTGCTATTCAGTTAATAATAAAGCAGTTGAAAGCATGGCTAGAGTTCTAGGAGGGGGATTCACAGCAGTTACACATCTTTCTAGAGCGTCCCAAACATGCTCGATTGGGTTACGCTCCGGAGGTCGATCTGGTCACAGCATGAGCTCAATTTTTTCCTTCTCAATATAAGCATCGACGAAGCGAGCCCTGTGTGGTCTCGTATTGCTATCCTGTAGCAAAAAAGCATCACCTATTGCCCCGGGCTATGGGTGTATATAAGCATCCAGGAGTCATCTTTACAGGTGTGAGCATTTCCTAGGGAAAAGATATGGAGATCTACGAGTCTGCCCAAAGAGATACAACTTCGCTGTACCAGATTTTCAATCTTAGACACGCAGCGACAATTGCCACTTTGCTTTGAGACATCCATTTTTATGCTCCTCGCAAATGACGTATTCCAATAGTAGCGCCACTATTTTGCATGTCATTTTTTACAATTCCTTTTACTTGCCAACATATACAAAGTTCTTCGAGATTGGCTTATTTTTGGAAAAGTTATAGCTATTTTGTGATTTTTCTATAATTATTGATAATTAGTGTAGTTGCCTACGTGGAATGCTTTCTGAGTAGAAAATTGATAGTAACATTTTTAAATCGGACTTTTATTTCCAAATATCATAAAAATCTAGTTTAAAAAATGGGTTTAAAATTATTCGTAAGTAATTTGCAAAATGAATGCCTTAACTAAGCCATCAATTCAAAGAAAACGATTTTCACTGCACTAAATATAAGTAATTAAGAAATTTGATTAAATATTTATTTATATTTACACAATCTGTAGTAAAAAATATAGTAGGAAAATTATGTAAGACAAATTTAAGATAGATATAGGCCAAACTTTGTGCTGTTGATAAAGATACATCTTTTGGTTGCCTACGTGGAATGTTTCTGGCACTTTCAAATAAAGAGGCAAAAAAAGAGGGTTTTTATAGAGCTCCATATGTTCTTGACTACTGCAAATATAGAGACTAAGTTATGGCATCTTTTATAATTGATTAGTATCTTATATTTCGTAAGTTAACTCTATTTGAATTCTTTTTTCAAAACTGACAACTTCGTTTCATGTTTTGAAATTTCTCATGTACACTTTGCATTTCGATTCTAATTTCTATTAACGCATTTGAATATTCCAATTGTACAATTAATATTATTTGCATCATTTGCCGTAAGTTTTATGACAACCAATTTTCATCAGTTAACTAGATAAATTGTTTTAATTATTTTGCTTTCTGAAGACAAAGTCTAAATATTCTATAACCTTTTCTAAGAGTTTCATTCTTTATTGTTATGTTACACAGTTTCTTATATATATACACACACAGTCTAAAGGAATACAAACAAAATATATTAAACTTAGCAAAACAGTCCAATTGGAGAGACATTTAGTTAAATTTCAAACTTTCTGAATGAGAACATAAATTAAAACCAAGATGTTCAGGATCTGAACCATATGGGATATAATAGTAATTATATTCTATTTCTAGCTTATACAGTTATTAATTAGTTGTCCTACTTGTTACTCCATTTCTCAATGGAGCGTTGAGATATTTTAACACGTCTCAGTTTTTTTCTTCGTTACAAGTAATAATTTTTCATATATGAACAATAAATATCCTTATTTGAACAATTTTGAGTTATACCTATAAAGATCTGTATTGAACTATTTGAAAAATGGCTATCTTAATACAACAGTTCCACCAGATACAAAATTAATTTCTCAAACAACTCATCTGGATATATTTATTACGAAATGTTATATTATGAGGGACAAAGTGTTCGAGTTTCCCACAAAATGATGCATTTTACTGTCAAAAATCACTTGACAACAAAAGCATAATTATATTCCCTAAATCACAATTCTTGCTCAGATATCATAATTATTAGAGAAAATTATTTACCTAAAGATAAAAACATGTATTGTAAAAATCACCACTTTTATGCTTTATAGTTTCCTAGAAGTACTTAGGTGAAGAATCATAAAACATTTGGATGTCCTGTTATAACTGCAAGCAGTTTCATAGAAAATTACAGTCCATTTATTTTTTATACTTCTAGGTTTATATTTTTTCTCAAAACTTTTATAAAATGTCTGCCATTTGTTGCTTACCATAACAGCAATCCTATTTCATAAATAACAAAGGCAAAACAGAATAAGATTTTGCCTGATGTGTACTATTATAATAAAATCCAATATGTAACTCTCCCAGTAAAGCAATTATTATTAGTTATTTTTTTCGGGCGATACTACATACTTGATGTTTAATAGATTGTTTTAGTTTTAATGGTTTTGTAAATATAGAATTCAAATAGATAATAGTTATCACAATATATTTTAACTATTGGTAGATTTCGATCATAGTCTAGGCAAACCTATACTATGATTGGATAATTTCAAACACTACTAGATTTTTGTATTATCAATGACATTTGTTTAAAACAAGATGAAAAAGTATTTTGATTTCAGTTCTGATGTTGGTGAACCTTCACTTTGTGCTAAATTACGTATTAATTTCAAATACATCATTTTATACACGTGTTAGCTAGTTTAAAGGTATGATTGAAATTTCCTTAAGTATAGTAATTATTTTATATTGTGATATTTTACATTTACAAGGGGTGGATTTTATAACATGGAGTGAATTTTAAAATATTAATTTAAATCTAACACAGAATTCCAATTTTAATACAGCTATGAATATATTCAAGCTATGAAAATATTCTTAAGTTACAAAACACTATGGTTGTATATATTAAGTCTTAATTATCATAATTATATAACCTTCACTGCTAAAGCATTTCATTTATATTTAAAATTTTCATGACTAATATAAAAATGTTATTAAATCAAATGCTACAATTTCATGATTTAGGATTGAAATTGGTTTCAAGATTTTCAAAACATAAGTATATATGAGATACAACAAATCTAAATTTCATGACTATTTGTTACAATGGATAACTTTTATATTTTTTAATCTTACTTTATTTTATTGTAATTTCATATCAACTGTTACATTTTCTTTTGAATATTTGGTATGGATAACTTGATAGTTTTAATAATATTTTATTAAGTCGAATGGAGCAATAATTTTCAATAAAGCCTAACACTTGCAGGAAAAAGTTAGACTTTAATAAAAATAGTACAAACTAGTAGCGTATATACACTAATCCACTAATTTGGCTAAAAAACATCATTATTTCTGAAGTATCTACATTTGTTTTTTACATATCTAAATCTTTCATACAGGGGAGAAAATAAAAATTTAAAAATGGGGAAATTAAAAATTTTAGTCATATAAATAGGTGTTTTTCAAACCCTAATCAGAATTAATCAGATAATTTAAGCATCTTCTTAATATTAGTTCTATATCTTCTGAGCTAACCTTTTTAAGGAAATATTAATGAATTCATTAACACAAAAGATTTAATTGTATTTCATTCCTAAAACTCAAGTAAAATTACAAAAAAACTGAAATATCCTACTAAAATAATTTGCAATATTTATCAAAATTAATCAAGTTTGATGAAAAATATACAGAAAAACTTAACAAGCATATATTAAATGTTGCTAACAAAATGTGTCAAACCATTTAACAATTTTAAGTCAGTAATTCTCAACTGGATAGATATTAGATTGTATTCTTGTGGGTACATGATTCAAAATGAGAATAAATTTAATTTAACTCTAATCATTTTTCTTAAAATAATGGTATAATCTCACATAAAATATTCTGAAAAATTAAGCAAAATATTTAGACTAATATATGTTTGTAAATTGATAACCACTTTCTGCACACAGGAACTAATTATGATTGGATTTCAATAAAAGTAAAAATAAAAATACATGTTTTATTAGGTAAACTATTTTAATTACTTTTCTTAATTTTGAGATGTTGAATTAGAAGTGTCAGATTAATAGAATAGAAATGAAATCAAAATTTAATTAAATTCATAAAAAAGAACTTTTAATTGAAACTGAAAAATAACAACTTACAATGAAAAGGAAATTTTATAAAACCAAATATCTTTTTGAAGTCTGTCTTTTAATTATAAGCATAAAAGATTAAAATGTAAATTTATTTTTCAATATATCATCTTAAAAAATCCTGTTTCTGAAAAATTAATTTTTATTACAATAAAAGACAATAAATAAATATGAAGAATTAGTAACATTTATTGTTTCCAAAAATCCAAGTAAATGTTTGTTGTAAATAAAAGTTTATTTACAAAACATGTTATTAAATGCATATGCGTATGACAAATTCATTTGCTTTTAATTAAATAATAATTTCAAGGTAATAACATTGTGAGCCAAGCAACAATCAACAAGCTTCCACCATAAGGAGTAATATAAATAACAGATTTGTTACCAGTCAGCGCATAAAAATAACAAGTACCACAAAATAAGAGCATTCCAGTAGAAATTAAGGACCCAACCTAGAAAACAATAAATGTAAAACAAATAATTTATTATCATTTTCAATTATATGCAAAACTAAATTATAATTATTCAAAATTTAAATAAATTTGGATTGATTCAATTAAAAGCTATCTTCACTATAATTAATTAAAAATATGTATATAATTGAATTAAAATAATCACATTACATTACAATATTTTTAAAAAATTTTTTAGAACTTTAAACTATTTTAAAACCACAAAGTCCAAAACAGTTAATAAAACTATGATGATAATAAAAATTTTTCTAAGATTTAATAAATAATAGTCAAGACAAAAGAAATTAAATTTCACTATGATTGTTTCATACATTGACAAATGTTTCAGAAAATAATGCACACATGGAAAAAAAAGAAAAGTATGCCTATATTCTAATTGTATATTTATATATTGTTATATGGCTACTTTTTGTAAATGAGGGATTATTCTAGATTAGAATCTGTTGTTGTTATCGATGACACTTGGCAACGCCAAGCCTGCCCGTCAGAGACTAGGCGAATTAAGTCAGAGAGAGAGCGTCTTCCGTTTTTCAATAGAGCACCCTTAGACAAAGGTGGAAGTACGACTTTTGACTCAGAGATGGCAGTACCATCTGAATCTTCCAATTCAGAGATTGAAATCAGTCAATTCTAAGCCATTACAAACTTCCACGCATGAGGAGAGAATCAAACTCATAAGCGATTGAAATGAAGAGTAGGGTGTTAAGCAAATTCAGGTTCTGGCATACATTTTAAATAGGATTGGTTTTGGTTTTATGACACAATGTCAAAAATATAAAAGTTGAGATTTTATATATGAATATATGTGATAAGCGCAATTATATTTTGCAAAGCAGAATAAAACACTGAGGGAAAACAATTTATTACAAAATTCAAATAAAAATGAGTTGCATAAATACATTATGTGAATTGTCATTTAACATAATATATTTTTTTTTCCATACAGATTTCAAATTATGAAAATATTTTCTTCCTTCATAAATATTTTAAAAAATTTCGTTATGGTCATTTTATCATGATTTCTATAGGTGGTATACTTCCTTCTTGCATATTTAACAACAACTAAAATATAATATCCAACTCTTTAATTAGATGATACATTAATTCTTTCAATTGAACTTTCTCTTGCAGAATCTATAACACAGCATACAATTATATATTTAACAAAAATATCAAGTTTTATTCAGCTTAAGACAGTATAACAAATCATTACAACATTATCATCATATATATATCCATACTATTTACTATGTTTTTTAAATTTTTACTCTTTCTTAATTTTTGACTGTGAGCTTATACAAAACATCTTTTTTTTTTCATTATGCCTAGATAAAGAAAGATAAGTATTTTCTAAGCAAAAATTGATTGTTTAATTTACTAAATAGAAACGATCAAATTTTTTACACTATAAATCAATCAGGGGATAAACGAATTTCATTTTTCGTATTTTCCTGGTTTATCCCAGATAATAAAGAATCAATAGTTATTGAAAACATTGTGAGAGACAAATAAAAAGATAGAGATACTTATTAATTATCTTTTGTATAGTTGATTTGTAAATATCAAAAAATGTTAAAAAAATGTTTCAGTTAATACTTATAAAAATTTTGTTAACAATTGAATGGCAAACAAATTGCATTTAAATCAAGAATAAACGATACACAAACTTCATGTTAAATATATATTTTAAATCATAAAATATTTGCTAAAGACATGAGAGAAGTGACATTTTCACCAATTTAAAAAAAATTCATTGCATAAAACACAAAAAAAATATGTCAAAAAACATTTACATATTTTTTCAAAGACAGTAAATGTATTTATTTTAAAATTGAAAAATTATACCAAGAACTAATATATATATATATATATATAACTGCATTAAACATAAATATATTTAAGGCTAATGGTACAATTAAATAAGTTTTAGAGTATTTTAATTTATACCACATCCTAAACTAAAAACCACATCCTAAACTGTAATTTACAAAAAAGTAAAACAAGTTATAAAGTGATTTTTTTCTTATAATCATTAAAAGCTTAAAAAAATTATATTATTACTCAATTTTAATATTGATTCAATAAAAATATAATAGAAGGCTTCTATAATACAGTCAAATTTATTTAACAAAAATAATCATAGTATATTATCTAGAAGCTATAAAGATTCTCTTAATATTCCAATATTCCATCAAGCACACATTACCTTTTTTTCTTTCTGAAATTACATGTTACCTCTCAAAGAGCTAGGAACCAATTCATTTTATTTTACAATTTCTTGCATTTTGCATTGTTGTATCCAACTTATTTATCTTCTCTATTGAGGATTTAATGTAAAAAATAAAATATTTTTTATCTCTAAGTCAGAGACATTGATTTTGAAATATTCTTTCTGTAATATTGGTTTACTGCTCAACAATCACTTTTTGTATACAAGAGCTAATTAGGCTGTGACTTATAGTTTAAAGTATATTCTGAACCACTACAAACATCCATACACAAGGTGGGATTCAAACAAACTGTTGAATTAAAATGCTAGAGTACCAACCCAATGACAGCCAGTTCTGCAATTCTTTCTACAAGCACATATGAAGGCTACATGTCAAGCTCTGAAATTAAATAAATGCATTTCACATGGTCAAGAATAATCAAATTTAATAAAATTGCACTCTCAGCAATCTTAGAAACTGTTTGGCAGTTAGTATCAATCAATACCTTTATTTTGGCCATTATTAGTTTCACAACTGGTCCTTCAGAATATTGTGCATATTCAATATCAAATATGATGGAATGACATTTTGCAAGATTTTGGTACTGGCATACAATGTCTCTACTTATGTCTGTCAAAAAAATTTCCTGCTTGAATATCCTAGTACTTTTCTGAATAAAAAGTTAACTGAGCTAAAAACCCTGTTCTTGACTCTCCATATTTGATAGAATATGGAACAAAAACTGTTAACTAGGTACAAACACATTTTACAAAAGCAATCCTTATTATATCAAATGTTGACATATAATGACAATACATTTAAGTGAGAAGTTAGCTGTATAAAATGCAATTAAATAATCTGTTTGTTAATTTACTTTCTGAAAAACACATTTTATTTCTTATTCCTAATCTATACAAAATATAAAAATAATCACAACATTTAAATAGTAAATCTAGAAAAGATATTAATGAATTGTGAAACCTAAATATTCCAGTCATGATTCATATTTGTGCAAGCCATTTAAAATAAAATAAAATGTTCGAATTTTATTCCAAGTTTTATTAGACATAAATTAGAAAATAATGAAGTTACAAAATATTTCTCTAAAGCTGTTTGAAAAAAAATATTGGTAAATTTATTTACAATTTAGAAAGATGAGAAATATCAGGACTAAAATTAATTATTACTGATAACTGTGGCAGGAAATCATCAGATATTATAATTTTATTGAAAAATATATTGCATGGATAATCAAAAATTGAGCATTAGGAACATTGAATATACTTATAAAATGACATTTAAATTTAAAAATAAGTCACAAAATACATAAATTTCAAAAATATTTGAAGCTACTTAATAAATATATGTTAAAAAAAATAACTCATAATCATAAATTGGTGCCTAAAAATAAGGACAATTCAATTTTATATAACAAAATAACATAAATAAAAATTTTTTTTATAAACCTTATATATGGCAAAATACATTGCAAAAATTTTAGTAAATGTATCCATAAAATTATTCCATATGAATTTTATTCATCATATTTTCCCAAATTTTCTAATCTTCTACTTGGTAATATATACAAAATTAATTTGATTTATTAAATAAACATAATCCAAACTCAAGGAAAAAATTTGATAATGAGAAAACATTTGTTATAAGTACATTTTAGGTATATATAATGTATTCTTGCATTCAAGTTAATAATAGATTTAAATATTAATAACATTTTTCTTACATATGTAATATTGTGTACATAGGAATGTTATATAATAACTAACATATGTAATTTTGTATATTCTGATATTTAATAGGAAAAAGTATGTATTAATACAATGTGTATAAAAAAATCCTTTTGTCATTACAAACCAATATAAATTTTTGCATTCCTATTTATCTAAATATTAGACAGCAATGTATCATTACAACAAAAAGAAAAAGATAAATACAAACCAGATAAGGTCTTCTAGTGAAAGGTACAGAAAGCAATGCTAATGTATGAACAAAATGGTAGAAATTTGCAGTCTTGTATATTTCTTTTAATTCAGGAGGAACATTTGGCTTAGGATAAAAGCCTGAAAATACTTTAATATTAATTATATTGAAAAAATTTAATACCATATATTAGCATTTTTTAACCAAACTCTATAAAATATTACTTAATTTTTAGACATGTAAATTTCTAGAATAAATTTGTATTTTTATACTAATTACTTCTATTTTTTATAATATATCCATGCTTCAAAAACTTTAATGGCATAACTTTGGAATAAACACAACAGTAAAAACCACTTTGTGTATTATATGAAGTATACTTTTTAAACAAAAAATATTTACTCAAAATAAGTTAGTATTTTAAATAAGGTTGTTTATAGTAGTTTTTAAATAAAAAAGTAATTTTTGAAATATATATTAATATATTTCAAAAATATATTAATGTTTATTTTTTGAAAATGTTAAGTGTGAGATGACTGACTCCTTTCAAATTTTCTCATAGGGATTCATTTGAAATTTTCTTGTCTTGCTCAAATGAATATGAAAAAATTAACATTACTAACAGTTTCTAAGCCCGTTATATAAAGATAGATTGTTTATTGAGACAGTGTATTAAATTTTACACTGAATAATGTAGTAATACTACTCTAATAATGTAGTAATACTTTTACAGTAAATAATATGCGTCTGTCCAAATATATATGTTACCATTAAAGTATATAATGCAGTTACTTCATAGAATGCCTAGTTATTCCAAGAAATAACTGATCATATCCATTAAAGTATGTAATATGTTAATAATTTGACACTTTAACTAGTTATTCTACGAAATAATTAGGTATTCTATAAATTAACTAATGAGAGACAGCTAAAGTGTAAAATAAACAATTTATCTAAAATGAAATAACTAGGTATTCTATAAATAAACTAATGATAGACAATTAAAATGAAAAAGAAGCAATTTATCTAATTTATGCAGCATATATGTATATATATATATATAAATAAATGTATTTGTCATTGACATTTTGAGAGTATGGCGAAAAAGTATTCTCATTGTTTTATGTTTGGTCTCATTGTTTTATGTTTTTTCCCTCCTTCAAAAAATATTTTTATTTGAATTCAAAATTGACGCTCCCCTCCCCACGCTACTTTCCATGTTGTTAAGCGAAATGTAAATGTATCTTATATGAAAAAGGGAGGTATATGATATAGATTATTTTACACTTTAACGGGCTGCAGATCGTTATTTAATAAAATAACAAGTTAAACCATAAAATACAAGAGAGTTTTACACTTTAACAGACACGATCCATTATTTTATAGAATACCTAGTTATTTTTTTTAAATAACTGCATTATATAATTTAACGGGAACATATACATATTTTCTTTAGAGAGCAATATACATGTAGCAATTTTTTTTTATAAATCTTTTGAAAAATGTGATGGAAACTGAATATGACTCAACAAATGTTTAAAGGATAATTACTCAGTCAGTAATGAAAAAAAAAAAAAATCCCAAAATAATAAGGACAAAATATACATGAGTGAAGAGGATGTTGAGTTTATATAAATGTAGTTAAAATATTTATCATAATATATTGTGTGGACCATGAAACTTGATGGTACTTCTGATTTGGGTTTTTTTCACTTGGTTTTAGTTTAGTCTGTTAGTTTTAATACACAGGTTGATGACCTCGGTAGAGTATGAAAACATTTTAAAAGATATAGATTTTATAGATAACATTTTAAAAGATCCCAACACTATGGAAATAATTTGGAAAAGTTCCTTCTATATACTATTATTATAATGATTCTATTTATACAGTATACAATAATGTATTGTAGATCAAAAATAACAAGATAGAAGTACATGATTGATTAGTCCTAAATGATGACTTGAAGCCTTTTAGAAAAAATTTGTGATTTATTAGAGCATTAAATGCTTATTTTAGATTCACTTGATCAGAAATTGAACTGTTCATTACAGTATAGTAGGAAATGAAGCAAATTATGACCAGAAATTATTTGTTAACCTAATTTAAAAAATATGCACCATAATCAAAGTAAAAATAGTCTGAACAAACTATTAATTATAAGCAATGTATCTTCCAATTCAACAATAACTGGGCACCTAATGACTTTTAGCCCCATACTGTACATAACTGATGTGAAACATCAGTTTTTTAAAAAAAAGCATTCTCTAATTGATACATTTATTAGATTCAATCTTATGAAAACATTTTCCTTAAAAATTAAAATTAAAAAGTTGATGCTTTAATATCAGTAAAATAAATAAATAAATAACAGAATCTGACATAGTACTTGGCATACTTACAGAAAATTTACTAAGCAGAATTTTTTTTAAAAAAATAACAATGAATTTTTAAACAAATTTTAAAGTATTAAAGTAATTACATTGCAACTTGTATATCTTATTTGGGTTTTGAAAAAAAATTTTTTTGCCAGCCAACATCTTCTCAGGCATAAAGTGCCTTACAGTCCAGTTCATTAGAACTTGCAGGAAAAGGACACTAGTCATCTTGAGAGCAAAAATGGGGAAAGGAAGGGAAACTAAGATGTTCCTCAGTCATTTACATAGTATCACAGAGACGAGAGTTGGCTACGACAATTTTAAACAGATGCATCACTTTCAACAAGACAGCAGATAATCATCTTCAATGATAATTCTAAAACCCACCACTTCTTCCATCTTAGGGAGGAAAGAAAGTTGAGCACACATCTCTGACTGTCAAGTAAGGACACCCAAGATTTACCATCAGTCAACTCTGTAAGAGTATAAATTCTTTTTTGTCAAATTTTGTTCCTGAGACTTTGTTTGGCATTTTGAAAAGAAATCAGGATACAAGGTAGATGGACTGTCAAGCCTCTTTGGCAAATTTTTTAGCTTATTCATTTTCATGCATATCACAAAGGGAGAGGATTCACTGAAGGACAGGCTTTTTTCCATTACTGAAGAGTGTGTCAATAATTTGCCTGAATTTAAATTTAAATTCTGATGGGTAAGGATTGCTGTCAGAAATGGTTTTAATTTCAGCTTGAGAGTCTATAAAAATGAATATATTTTGTTCAAGGATAGTATCAATAGCTCTAAGAACTCTAAACATTTCACTATCAAAATTGTCTAACCAGGCACTAAGAAGTTTCCCATGACTGAAGAAATCAAAATAGTTGGCACCAGTAGAAGAAGCATCAGCATATACATGTAACCATTCTTGATCTACAATTTCTCATGGATAGTAGCCAAAGCAAAAGACCTTAACTCAGCTGGAAGAGAATTTTGCTTAATTAAAGGCAGAATTAAGTCCAGTTTAACAGCAGCAAAACTTATATTACCAGGAAAAGAAAGCAGACTAAAGGTAGGAAATTTGAAATCAGAAGCATCAAAAGTACTTGGAACTCAAACAAGAAAGAATGTTGATTATGAGCAGGGACATAGTCAGGCTAGAAATATGCTTCTTTCTCAACAAGCGTTCACCAAGAGAAAGGCAGAATAAAGATGTTTTTCAGATGGACTAAAAATTTCAGTCTGCAATTGCATAGTGGTGATGGAAGCCAAGACAGTGGCACCAATAATAAATGTAAGTGCTTTATTTTGAGTAACGTCCAATTTCAACAATGCATAATCAGAAGCAGTGATAAGTAATTCATTACCATAATCAATAACTGGTTTAAGGTAGGATAAGAATTTGGAAGTAAGAAAACAATTTGAAAAGACTCCCACTTTAACATAGCAATACTTTTTAACAGACCAGGTCTACTTATTATATTTTCAACCATTTTGAATGTATGTTCAGCCAAGTTACTCTAGAATCTAGGTTTATACCCAGATAAGTAACACAGTTGGTTCTAAATAAAGAATGATTACCATATAGAAGGTTTATGTTATGCTTTTTTGCACTCAGAGTGAAAAGTTACAAAATTGGTTTAATCAGGGTTTCTCTAAAAATTATTTCCCAGAGACCATTCTGCCAAAGACTCCAACACCAAGTTTAGGGTTCTCTCCAGTCCAGAAATATCAGAACTACATGACCATATAACAAGATTATCAGGAAAGAATTAATCTTCAAGATTGCATTTTCCATTTAGTTTAATAGATCATTTATCATAATATTGAAAAAAAAAAAAAAAAAAAAAAAAAAAGGGCTAAAGAGGCCCTGTGAAAGGTCAATCTTGTTTGACTCTACTTTGAGCAAAGGTTTCCAATTTAAAATTTAAGAAACTCTAAGAAAGGAAATCACTTATTGATCTAAAGATATTACACAAAATTCTCATACACATAGCTTTTTTAGAAGCATTTTACTCTATGCCTGGTTTTTTTAAAACATTTTTGCTTTTTAAATACTGCTTTTTGAGTCAAAAGATGATTTAAAATCAACAAAACAGCTATTTAGTAAATATATAACAAAATGAGTGAAAAAAAATTTAAATTTTGTAAAATTATTTTAACACATTTTATTACAAAAGTTAAATTACAAGAATCTAACTTTTGCTTTAATCCAGAATTATATATATACATAGGTTATAACAAATACAAATAATTTTAACATAAATAATATAGAAAATGCATTTTTCAAATTGAAGGTTTTATCCATCTAGAGAAATAATTTAATTATAAGCATCTGAAGACACAGATTTAAAACAAACACATGAATTTTATCTATCAACCTGTTCATGAAATGGATAAAATTACTCATTGAATGTATTTTTATTATATTTATATGAATTTCTTTATGACAGTTTCTGCATATGTAGAGGGAAAATGATAATGGTTCTAAGAATTGTAATTAAAATCTATATATTTTATGTCATGTAATAAAGTAATAATCATTGCAAATAAAATGGCACAAAATTTAAAGTTTTATTTTTTAAATAAATAAATTATTAAATTTGAGTTTCAAAATAAGTGAAATGTAAGTCAAAAGTAGGAAATTTTTAATTTTTGCAAAATTATCAAAAGTATTTGTCATTTATAACAAATTGATAATATAGTTAAGAATGAGAGTTTACTTATGTTTTCATTCCTTGTTACACAAAACACTATTTGTTACATGAAGGATATGTAGTAAACTTCATATGTAGGTGCATTGTAACAAATAACAGAAATTCCACAGCCGCCTTACACAAAGAAGTTTCACAAAGAAGTTTCCCTGAAAATATGAACCTGTTTTGTATTCCAGCCGGTGCATTAAATTATATGTTAAATTTTGAATGCTTTTGAAAAAAAAAAAAAAAAAGTAATGATAATCTCAGATTAATAACTCAGATAACCTTAGATCAATTTGAAATAAAATTGAGCTTTTAATATTTCTCTTATGGCTCGTATTTCAACAATAATTTAAAGGCAGTTTACAAGATACATACCATGAGAGCCATAAGCACCCATGGCTACTGCTAAAGCACCAGAAACGCCAGCAACTTTTATAAAAACATGCCCAGCAATGTTGGCGATATTCATACTTAATGGTGCAGGAATGACTTTAAGAGGTTTAATATTTTCTTTCCTGATTAATGATCCCTGAATATAATTTACCCAATTCACGGGATTTATGTAATCCATAGACTTGGAATATCCCATTGCTTAACATTTAAAACAGGTATTCAATCAGTTTATGAATTATTTTGTAACTTTCAAAATATTTGACAACCTTTAATATTTTGATCTTCATATTATAAGGCTAAATTTTATAGCGTACTCCAATCCCTTATTAATCCTTAAACATTTTAGTGAAAGTTATTAGAAGTAAAAAATAATTGAATTAATGGCTAATGAAGTTATATGATAAATGATTAAATTAAAAGTTTTTTATAGACAGAATTTTCAATAGAAACAAAATCAAACTTTTTATAAACGTGGTTTCAGATTTTCTAATAAGTATTTCTCCTTTCTCCACCAGTAGCAGATAATTTAAAAAATTCGTTTTTGATATAATTGTTGGTAAATTTTGTATTCATAATACTTTCAACGATATTATAAAAAATTGGAATACATAATTTTAGTCTAATATCTGAGTAATAAAAATCTATCATTAATGATCATTATCAGCGGAAACTTCAATATCTCTAAAATGTCTTCTATTTAAAGTTTAAAAGAAACTTCCTTCCATTGATACAATTAATACAATTTAATTACCAGAAAAAAACTAGATTAATTATACCACGTAATACAATTAGGAATATTGATAAATAAAGCTTGGATATACATATTACTTGTCTCTTGTTAGGGCTCATAAGGTTCCATATAAACCTGTCTAAACTTATCATCTTTGACAGAAATTCCTATTATATTTAGTCTTATTTGTAAGATAATTTTTCAATAAACTTATAAAAGAGAATATACAAAAAATATCATTGGCTAAAATTGTTTGTAAATTAATTAATCATTTGAAATTAGAAATTTTTATGGTGTATAAAATATGCGTGTTATAATAATTGTTAAGTTAAAAAAAAAAAAAAAAAAAAAAAAAAAAAAAAAAAAAAACAGTTTGTTTTAAGAATTGTGTTTTATTTTTTATTGAAGAGCAAGATGTGAACATCAAAATTGGTATTAGAATATTTTGCTGTTGCAACGTTTTTTTTTTTTTTTTTTTTTAAAATTATGTATAAAATTAAGACTTCTGGATAATTTTCTAAACACAGTTTAGATAAAACACACCCGTATATGAAAGTAGTGAAAATTTTTTGATTTGAAGATAATTTCAGTCATTCCTTTCACTAAACTTAACTAAAAATTTAAATATCAATATGTGGGAGAAGGTAAAATTATGTGTGTAAGGTTTCTAATTAAGACACATACACGCAAATAAAATATTTTACTTCTTGAAAATAAATCCAATTATTCAATTAACATAATGAAATATTTAATATCTTAATTACTTTTGAGCCGTAATAATTTATTCAAATAATTTTTTTTTTTTTTTTGGAACTTAGCTTAGAAAATTTTTAGTAAAATAATTTATATGAACGCACTTTAACTTTATACATAGATATATGTACATATTTAGTGTGTAAGTATATACATATATATACTTACACATTATACCTTACATAT